>JAOEGS010001062.1:0-39273 GCA_025447755.1 Corythornis vintsioides | reverse complement strand
ACCCATCAGATTTTTACAACATGGTATTTAAAAATAAATAAATAAATAAATAAATAAATAAATAAATAAATAAATAATCCTACAACAAATTGCTCAGGAACAGAAACCTAATGTTATTAACAACCCAGAGAGTGCCCAGTGAGTGCAGAAAGGCACTGTAGCTTTCTACCTTCCGGAGGTGAAATGATCAAAAGATTGGCCTCTTTACAGTCTGTTATATTTCTGTCTAAGAAAACCCAATTTGCACAAGCAAATAAACCAGCTCATTATAAAACTAAGGGGTCAGCATGAGTCAGATAAACTCAAAAGTCAGACAGCTGAAGAAACAAACTTTTATTTAAGCCACAGCACAGGTGATCCTCAGAGGAAATGGTAAATCCCGGTAGAGCCACAGCTTCCACATCGGGCAACAGAGGGCATGAGGAAGGGAGGTGCTGGGAGAGGGTATTTTGCAATTTTCTGAAGGCACATGGCTCACCCCACATTTAATCAGAAACAACAGATCCCAGATTTTGTGTGAAGTGTAACTCCACTTGGGGGGGGGGAGAAAAGGCAAGAGAAAAATCAGACACTGTAGTCACAATGAAGCCAGTCAGATGTTATTGCTCATACCTCACCATGTTTCTTGGCCCTGTAAATCATAATCTGTAATCAATTTATTGCCTTTTTTTTCTTTTTTTAAAGAGACCAAGATTTCATCTTATTCCCTCCCCCAGGGAAATAAACAAATAAACTAACCAATCAACCCTGCTCTGCTTTTGGAGATTTGAAAGGGAAAAAAAAAAAAAAAAAAAAAGAAAAAAAAAAAAGGTAAGAAAAGGACCACTGGAAGAATCACAGCATTTACCAAGTACTCAGTTTCTCCATATAGATGCCTCTCCTTGTAATTGACTGCTACTTCTGCCTTAACTATAGCTATACGTACTCCTCCTCTTCATGAGCATCCTGAATTTACATTTAATCACCCCATACACCAGCCTGATAACCAATACACCATCAGTCAGGTCTATTAGCTGCTGAGTGCAGGTTCCATTTTCCCCTTAGCAATGAAAGGAAGGAATGTCTAAATATATTACCAAGCAACTTGAAAATGTTGGGGGGGGGGGTTTCCTCAATATTTTAAAATATAACTTCCTGGTGTCCAATCAATAATGTTTGCATTTTTTTGTTTTTCAAAAAGAAATACCATTTTTGAAAGAAAAGAATACACTGAACCTCACAGATGTTTCAGCAGAGGTTCCAGATCAATAAATCTTTCTTCCAGTGAGACTTGCAAAGGCACATACCCAGACCTTACGAAAATAAGGATTGTTTATGACAACTTCAGCCTGTTACTGTATGCCACAAGGACAGCACCGTTTATGCTGCACTCCAAGTCTCTCTCTTCTTTGTTTTTTCTTTTTTTAATTTCCATGTAAGTGGAGTTACAATGCAGGTTGCTCCAAGAGAGATTTACCCCATTGCACTGTCTTCTATGGAAACTTAACAGCCATTGTTTAACATAAAATTTGCTGCAGCTTCACTAGGAGAAAATACTCTCCATTAACTTGTAGTCTTAATTTTCTAAAAATAAATCTGTTTTTTCTGCACTTGCAAACTCAACACATGGAGAAATTGTAACATTTTAAGCTGCCACAGAAGCTTCTGTAGAAAAAAAAACATTAGAAGCCTAGTCTATGACACTAAACCTTATTCCAGGACACCTGCTCATACAAAACAATGGTGGATATCAAAGTAAGCCTAAATATTTTGTAATGTCTGGACAGTAGAGGACAGAAAATCATATAGGTTATATAACTAAATAAATGGAGCATTTACTGGTCTTCTTGAAAGCAAGAAACATGCCACAGCTGGCAGTGACATGTCTCAGGTGTGAGCTGTGCTAGCTCCAGGAATCCCTGATCCTTCTGCCTACATTTGCTTCAGGTACCACGATGAGCTACGATGTGGAGAGTGTTTTTGTACCCCTACACAACCCAAAGTCCCTGATGTGGGATGCAATTGTGGCACCTAACAGGCTGTCCACTGGACAGAATTCCATGTACTTTTGATATATTTTTATATATACTTTACTTAACTTTTTGCCAATAATTTTCATATTACACACCAGCAAACTGCATTGTGTGCTGTATTCTGGGATCTGAGTAGTTAACACTAGTTTGGGGTTTGGTTTTAACCTATAATACTAGTCTGCATTAAATGAGGTGAATTTATTGACGATTAACCTATAAAGCAAAAAGTGAAAATTGAGCTGTTCCTACAGTGCTGAATTGTGTATCACATGACTCAGACCTGGAGCTGCAGGTGAGCAGGTTAAGCAGACAGAGCAAACAGGAATTCAGTAAAGCACAGTTTTAGTAAAAAAACAAAGTTTTCAAGTGTTACCCACCTTCTGCACCACTAGGACTTCATGGATCACTGCATTTATCCCAGGGAGTAACATTAGATGTCAACACAAATTTCACTGCTTAGCACATTGCACCACACAGTAGTTGAGAAGTTACAGCTGACACATCAAGTAAGAAAATCCATTGAAATTAGGAGAAAGGTTTATGCTTGAAGATGAAAGAAGAAAAAATTCCCATTAAAAAAAAAAAAAACAAAACCAGAGAGCTATCAGAAATTCTGTTGTTATTATCATGTTTTATATATATTTATTATTAACAGTATCACTGAGATATATATAATTGATAAAAAGGACAGAGCAGAGTGAGGAAGCAACATTAAATCAAGCTCTTGAGAGAAGTTACTTTGCCACGACCTTTTTGTTATATCCTGTCCAGCTCAGTCTTGGGAGAACTCATTTGTTAATACCACCTTAGCTTTCCCCACTTTTTATTTATAGCACTGGATGTTCTGCTGTTGTATGTTAGAAGATTTCCCAGACTAAGGTTTCCTTGCCCGCCACATCATTTCATTTCCTACCATCAAAACGAGGTCTGACCCTGTGTACAAATGTGCCTAGTGCCTGTGTGCTTTTTCTGGGTTTTTTTAGTTCTGTTTAAGCACCATGTCTAGATCTCACTTGTCCCCTAATTTCCTGAATATGATCTATATTTCCTCAGTGAAGTCACATGCAACACAGGCCTACACTACAGCTACAGCAGCTTTGCTCTGCCCTGTCAGAGGAATCGAGTTACCAGGAATGTGAGTGGCCTTCTATGGAGCAGTGGGCTAGAGGAGAAAGACAAATATATTTAGTACCATTTTTCCAGAGAACACGTGTTGCCTTGAGACAAACACTTTAGTAAGCAGCTGATTCTGTTTGTAGAGACAATGAAAGAAAGAGGGGGGGAAAAAAAAGGGAATGATGTTTTTGTCTGAAAATTTCCATTCCTTGATCACAATACATAGCAGTAGAGTTGATTGAGAACCTCCCCAAAGCAAACATGGAAGAGCCATCCTAAATGCTGGGATACTGTACATGATGCCTGCACGGACCATGCCACATAAGACTGTCGGCTTCCCAGTTATTTCACTTTTCATGCAAGGTCAAGAGATCAAATGCTGTTCTTAGTTGCACTGGTAAGCAGATAATGAGCCCTGTAATACCACTGAGCTTGCTAGGGCTAAGCTTAGACCTATAAAGGGGAGCAGAAGAGACCAATCCCCTTTCAGAGGGAAAAATTCTCTTCTCCAGCAGCTGAGCAGGCTCTGTATGCTACACAGCACACCAAGAAGAGTGGAACAAGAATACAGTCAAGAGGAAAAACAACTGGGGGGGTGGGTGAGGGATGTAGAGAGCATATAAAAATCACAGCTGATACCATTTCTCCCATACACTAATACCTTGAGGAGTTCAAAGGTTTTCCATGCCTATGGCATTTGGCAATTATAATCGCACAGTAAAATACCTAAGGTTAATGAGTAACCTCTAAAGGAAGTTACTTCACATAATGACAGCAATTTCTCTGAACTAAATGTTAATAATCAGGCCTGTAATACGGTGAGAAGGAAATAGTGGGCAATTGGCAAATGGAACTCTGTTACCTAGTAACAAGTCCTTGAGGTATGAGCCTAAAAAATTTGAGCAGGCAAAACATTTCCAGGCAGGCAGAGTAGCTTGACAAACAGCAAACATTTTGCAAGCCCAGCAGCTGTCCATAACACGGAAAGTGGAAGCATGTGCAGCAACTTATTTTGTTACCAGTCTGAGGGAGAATTAGTTAATGGCAAAGTAAAGGCAATCCGGTCGGGGAATCAGCAGCAAGAGCAGGGCAGCAAAGTTCACAACTAACCATTGGGCAGCAGCTCAGGGTTTCCACAGCACTGAACTTAGTCAGGAATGTTGTTCCTTAGCCTGACACGGCTCATACACAACTTCCCAGCTCCTCTTACCCTTTTCCTGCCCACCGAGCAGTGAGCAGAGAGCCCTGCCACAGCTTTGGGCACGGTATGGGCCGGCTACGCGGTGCCGCCAGCGAGCCGGTAACGCTGCTGACTCAGCAAAAACACCCCTCACTGCCAGCTTAGAGAAACTGTTGCAGAAAGGGTTTCAACACCTTTATGGCAAATGGGGCAATAGGTGCCCTGAGCCAAGTTGGGGTTACTGTAGTTTGCGATGAGGAAGAGCATCGGGATGCTGGCCACACTCAAACGCACGCAGCAGGAGTTCCCAGATGCAACAAACGTCCTGTCAAAGCTCTCTGACAAATCCTTCTCCTTTCAGTCACAGTTCAGGAAACCACATATCCTCCTCGTTCTCTATCTCATAAAATTCTTTTGACATGTACAGGAACTGCACAGGAGAAAAAAAAAAAAAAAAGTAGAAACCAAACCCAAGAAGCTTTGTCAACCTCCTTGGTGCATAGTTTTCTGATAAGCACATCGCATGTTTTTGTCTGTAAAGCTGGACAAACCAGCTCTTTTCAGAACTTCAGCAAACCCCATGTAAGCTGCAACTGAAAACCATTTACTCCAGTGGCCTTACCCTCTCGGGCCCAGCCCATTCCCCTGTTCTTTACTGATAGGTTCACAAGCATGTACAGAACCCTGCAAAGGCCTGGGTTTGTGTATTCACTCACGACTCTTGATCAATGTCAGCAATTCAAGCATCATGAACTCACAATAGGATAGTGAATGATGACTTGTTCAATCCCACCTCATAATGTACAGAATATTTCCTTCCAGAAAGAGCAAATTTTAACCATACTTCTTAAGGAGAAACCATGTAACAACATTCTAATCTCATTTTCAGCCCCTAGGGTCTTATGCTGATGTTTTTTCCTAACGTCCCCTGGGAATGAAAGGCTGTTTGGAGTTACTGGCCAGGTTGATTCACATTTATGTATCATTTGCTGACAGTAATAGTTTATTAACATTATTGTTAATATTGCCAAAGGCTCTGAACAGAAGCAAACATCAGACGTTTTGTTTCATAAGATGGAAAAAAAACCCAACAAATTCCTGACTGAAATTGTTTGCTTATTTATAACAAATGAGTGTGTCCAGTTTGTTTGCTTGCTTGTTTTAGTAAAATGCAATCAAAATTGGCCTCACCATATTTTTTTGGTGAAATAAAATGCTGTTCCTGATTTTTCCACTTATCTTAAGGGAAATTAGATTTTAAGATGTGATGTTAATGCAAAAGTAATTTGATTTTTAAAATTCACAAAGGCCAGGAAATTTGCAGTTAACCTTAGTTCTAACCTCTGAGCAAAACCATCATTTTCATTTCATAATCACAATTCTGGACAATGGAAGACACTGTTCACTGCTCCTATATTTCTTCAAATTCAGATTCAAGATAATCCCTGCAGGAGATGGCTCCAGGAAAAGAAGCCCTAGAGAAGCCAACACATCAACAGGGAAACTGGGGAAAGACAGGACCATTCTTGCTCAAGTGATACACCAAATGCCACAGCATCCCCTGGCTCCCCTCAATTTCACTTCTTTCTGCAGAATTCCTTTCAAGAGAAAGTTTCAGTTCACTTGAAGGTAGATCATATCCTATAGTACCAAGTTAGCAATAAGAGCTAAATACTTAAATAATCCCTACACTGAAAGCTTGGGATCAATCTGAATTTCAAGTCCCTCTGTTAAGGACATTCTCAGGAGGAAATAGCTGGTCAGCTCTCAAGTGCTGTACTTACCACTCATGCCCTTACCCCATCTGCTCTAATTTCACTAGCTTGAAATACATAAATCAGCTTATGCCTCTTCTTCATGCTTGGAATTAGAAGAGAGCTGGACAGAAGTGACCAAAGAAAACCATGCTCAGCAAAGTCATGTTAAAACCTTTTGAAACCACAAGATCTTGTTTGAGACCTACAAAGAGAAGTGAAAATTTAGCAGAAAAGTATGTTCTACCTCATTTCCACTAACAGAAAGAGAATTTGCTCATTTAGCCACAAAAGTGTATCCCTAAAGCTATAGCAACAGATGAAAAACATGGGCCAAGTGTCACAGCAGTGCAGCAACATTGCTTCTAATGTCTGAGCCATTCAATTTGTTATTTTATCCTATGTCAACAATGCCATCTCACATATATGAGCAGGATGCTATTTGGTGAACAAAAGACACTGATGTCCAGAAGCAAGACAGGTAAAGCATCAACCATAAAACCAGAGGATGTTACATAGAGAAAAAAATTACAGATATGACATTTGCTATTGTTCAGACCTTTGACCTCAGGAACAGAGAAGCTGACTGCTTTCCAGGAACAGTCAAGTACCCACCTTCAGCCCCTTTCCAAAAACGACAATCAGATCCACAAAGCACATTCTGACTTGTTCGGACAAAAACCAATATTCAGCATTGCACATTTTGGATCTCTGCCTTCAAGAGAGGCAAGGGTATGGGCAAGAATAGGGTGAGCCTCATATGGCCCACGAGGAAACAGTGCCAGGGCTACGCTGAGGCATCTGGCAGCAGGGCTAGATTGGCACAGAGGCGACTGGGCAATCAGAGTCTGCACCCGTGAAAGGCAGCAAGGCAGCAGGAGCAACTTAAGCCAACACCACTAGGTCATCCTGGGACGTGGCCACATACGCAGCTTTGTTCCCTTCCATAATAGCTGGAGCAACGAAGCTCCTGTGGAGCTGCTGGCAACACCACCTGCAAGCCATTCCTGGAAGGCGGGCTCTGAGGTGCACGGTTTGTAGCCGGAGGCATCTGGCAACATCTCGGTTTTGGCAGGCAGCTTGCAAGGTCAGCAAAGCTGGCTGCCCCTCACCTAGAGTCTCACCCAGGGCAGACTGAAGTGACTGGGGGGCCCTGGCTGCAGATAGTCTCACTTTTTTTTTTTTTTTCTTTTTTTCTCAGTTGAATTTATAAGATGAATGGTCATTTGGAAAAAGAAAATGAGGTCACTGATTTTCATTATTTTTTCTAACAGTAACCAAAGGCTGCTGCTGAAAACCATTCCTCCATGTAGTATGTGGTCTTAGTAGACTTCACTCCAGAGGCAATAAAGATGTTTCAAGCAAACTAGACACTGGACTCATCATCTGCACCTCGGTCTGATCCTGCCTTTGCATATACACCCTTTACAGTAGAAGAACTCTTATCAACAACCAATCTCAAGTGACTCATTTTACACTTGTGCTTAGGGAGATCAGAAGGAAGCCTCGTGACTTATAATCCATAGTTAAAACTGCAAAAGCATAAAGACAAGTTATCTGACAAAATGAAAGCTAAATAAATACAGGTGCCTTGTGGTTGCTACTTGCTGATCTGGCAACAGTTGTTAGTCATTTCATCAGAAGGCCCATCTGCAAGGATCTAAGAGTCAAAAGCTTTGATTGTCTGCCCTTTATGTTGTCTGGCTCCTCTTCACTCATTCTCAAGAGCCAATGAAGGCTCAGAGCAGTAACAGAAACCTATCCAAGCCATGCTGTTCTGCAGATGTTTAAAAGATAAATGCACAAACTGTGAAGGAGCACACACAATACATAGCAAACATTTTGATTAATCGTCCTAACTGGAAGTCATAGACTCAAGGCTCAACTAGAGTGTGTTTTGGCTTTGCAGAAAAGAAGTTTGTAATGGGTTTTTCTGTGAGTGTCTGTCATTCTGAGACAGTTTAGGGCCAGGCTCAGCCCCCTGCTCTGCAATGGGAGAAGGCTGCACTGTAATGGAACTGATACAGTTGGGCTGCAGGGAGAAGCAGGAATCAGATACCTTTCAGGGAAGCAGCATGAGGACCCCAGGAAGCTGCATCCACCACTGGGCTCAAGTCAGCTTCTGGGAGTAGCAGCTCCATAACTTCAAAGGAATTCCTCCTCCATGCTACAGTCTGCCCAGTGGCCTGGATACGGGGGTCAGGCATACAGCCCCAGGTCTGATCCTTTGGGAATTACAAGCGGAAAGAACCATGGGGAACAAGCAGAGCATGAGGCGGCACACGGGACTTTCTCCACAGCACGCTGGGGGTTGGAGCTGCACGGGAATTCAAGCGACATGATGGTTACTACTTCTCAGCCCTCAAACCCAGAACAATACCTTCTATAAAGGATTTTGTGCCAGCAAAACCCCCCACAGCATCACGTCCATAAAGTACCTTCACAAGTCAAAAAGTGAAGCTGCCCCATGCAGCGAGTAGCTCGCACCAGGGAACAGATCACATCCATACACGCAACTTAGGCTTTGCTGCTGGACTTCTGTCTCTCACATTTCCTGTACTGAACAATATAGGACAGCCCCAGAGACACGCTAAGCATTGCAAGGGGTGTTGGCACAAACTGACAGAAACCAAAAGAAATTCAAATTCAAGGCTGAAGCGCTTTCCTTACCTCATCCCATTGTACTTAGTTATTTCAGCACATAATTGCTAACATCCTTCATTGATCTGAAATTCCTGTGGATACAATAAGACCAGCCACGGATGGATGCTAGCCTTCACTCTGAGTTTACATGCCTTTGTTGCAGCCCCTAGGCTCAAAATGTATAAAGCTTTCAAAGTGTCAGTGACCTAAATAGATTCCTGAAAGCCCTGAGTGCATTTGTGGGAGCCCCTCATGATGCATACAGCCCATTTCCTGCGACCACACCAAAACCCTTGGGCTCTCCTGCACAACAGCTCCTCTTCCCAGCCCTCTTTAGTTGGTCTTTTTCCACTCACAGTCATAAAATCATTTCCTCTTCCTCCTGAGCTCCGCATAAGCTATGATTAAGAGCCACAGGGCATCCCACTTTTAAACTCTCTGTGAAGCCCCATCTGAGGAGTTTGGTGTCAATGTTTGGAGATAAATATTCACTGGAGCATAAAGGTTTTATTATTCTGAGAGGGGGGACAGGGTGATTTTTCTCACTCCCAAGGTAAAAGTGAGCTATTGAGATTGCTGTAATAAACAAGAGCATAATCTAAATTACTATTGTGTAAGAAAGAGGAACAAATTTAGAGAGGTATGTGAAAGCTATATATTTTTAAGATAAATATATTCATATTTTTTTCTATATGAATCATTTCCATTAGTAAGGGGAACAGATTTCTCACACCTTTAAAAAAATAGCTTGCTTTTTTTTTTTTATTTCACTAACCCACTTTTAAAGTGCTAACTTAGTGCAGATTATTTGAATTAATTTATAAAATACACTCCAAGATTACATTTATGGTTATTTCTAATGGCTCAGTAAAAATATTTATTATTTAAACTGTGTTTGAAGATATATTTATTCCCAACCCATAGATTAGAAGCTTACCACCCTCCAGGTGAAAAAAATATAACTTTTTTTCTGTCACTTTCCAAAAAAAGTTCAGAAGACACTGATGAAAGCAGCACAAAAATGATGGTTCAGGTTTCCTTGAGAAGGCAACAGGATGTAGAAGAGAATGGGAAGAAGGCTACATGGGAACAGGTCCTCCTTCCTGTATGCAGCATCAACACATAATTGAGATGGAAACCCTTAATGCATAAACACATCCCAAGTCCCCAGCAAGTCTACATTCCAGATGAGGTAAAGCTAAACCAGACCAAACATCCAATTTTCATAGACATTGTGAAGCCCCCACTTTGAATAGCTGCTCACTCTCTCCCTTGCCTGGAACCAGTCTTTTATAAATGGCCATCTAAACCTAGATTTATCTGAACAGCGAAGGTCCCTACAGTGACCAGAAATGCTGGGAAACTACAGGTTTATTCCAGAATTTGGTTTTGTGATTTTACAGTGACTTTTTAGCATGCATCTCAGCCTGCTTTTGGTTTTCAAATACTATTGCCCAAGATACGAGATTCCCCTGCTAAGCACAGCTGCACTAGAACTCCGATTTCCTTTTCACACATCAGCACCTTTTGGGGGAGGGACACAGCTCAAAGCCAGGCTGCCTCATGGCTAAGCACAGGCAGCAGCAGCTGGGAAAATGGGTCACTTTCTGACAGCTGACTGACCCCGTTTCAGGCTGAATTGCAGGATGTGTCCCAGCGTTTGGGGAATCACAGGGTTTATTTGCTGACAGGGAGATGAGGGTTATCAGCGTGGCTGGGAACGGAAACAACCTGAATCTCCAGCAGGGCAACCTGGTGAGCAAAGGAGACATTCCAGCAGCCCCAGCTGGTCTCTCTCTCAACTCCTTTATTGCAAGGCAGGTATAAAACCTCCTTAACTTATTACAGAGTGAAATATCACAGAATCATTTGGGTGGAAGAGACCTTTAAGATCATCAAGTCAAAACCATTAACCCTACACTGCCAGGGTCCCTTCACCCAGCTGGAAACACACAGGCAAGGCCCAGGGGTGCCATGCTTTCTGCAGGGCTGGCCAGAGAGGCTCCCTATGTCACCACGGTCCTCTCTGGCCTTCAGCCACCTCCACAGAACACCACTGACACCTGTGTCCTCGTGACACAAGAGACAAAAGTGCAACTGTGAGCATGGGGCTTTTCATGGCTCACAGAGGCATTGAAAACATTCAAGGTGAGGTTGGACAGGGCTCTGAGCAACCTGCTCTAGTTGCAGATGTCCCTGCTCACTGCAGGGGGTTGGACTAGATGATCTCTAAAGGTCCCTTCCAACCCAAAACATTCTAGGACTCTAAAAAAAAAAAAAAACCCAAAATGCAATTGAAACATCCAGAGATCATCACTTATCACAACCAGTATCACACATGTCCACACCATACTGCAGCCCGTTACATCGGTTTATGTCCCAGTGACTCACAATATCATTTCAATCTGATTGGCATGACAAGGACTGTTTGATGGGAGATGGCAGCAATTTTCACCATCTTTCTTCCCTCTTTTCCCTTCTCCCCCTTCCTTGTCCTCCCGAAAAGAGCCAACTTTCACACAAACCTCATTTTTTCAGACCATTCTGAAGACGACATTGTTTTGGCAGCATCATGCATTTCCCTTCTTGCAAATTCCGTGGAAGTCCTGCCTAAGAAAGTGATATATAGCTAGAAAGAGACCCTCACCCTCCAGCCTAATTAGAAGCCTTCACTGTTAACAGAGTTTCAAGAGGACAGAAGCCCGAGGCAGCTGGATGGAATATGAACCATACCGTGCTCAAGCAGCTTTCTCATATTCATTCAGTGACCAAGATCCATCTGTTTATCATCATCTGCAATACAGTCTGAGACAAAGTGCATTGTTAATAGGGTGTGTTTGAGAGAAAAGTCACAGGGAAGTGCCCTAAACTAAGTGATTTCTGAAAGTAATGGCTACAGAGTGTATACCACACAGTAGCTCTGCTCTAATGGATATTTTTCTTCAGTCATCGCCATTAACTGTGTGTTTTTGCTGGCGAGATTCAAAATCAAAACAGAAGGGGTGGCAAAGCACCTTCTCTAGTTAAGAGATCCTAGTTCCTAACACAGTTTTTTAAGGTTTGTAAAATGTGATGCGCAAAGATGGCTGCAAAATAATAGTAATATTTAATAGAGAAAGCAGAAAAAGGATGAAGGGGATTTACCTAATCCAATTAAAGATGCAATCTTCTAGTGAAGTACAGAGATTTTGGCCCCATGCAAAGATTTTAAATCTCTATTTTTCATTTTAGCAGGTAATAAAAAGTGAATTATTAATCTAACTAAAAGAGTGTAGATGCATAAACATGCACACCAAAATAAGTAGGTTAAAACCCCATAAAAACATATCCAGGCCCATGCATGCTCAAGGATTTGAAAAATTTGAATTCTAATTTTGATTCGTTTTTCCTGCAAGTAAAATAGTTTGAGACACATTATCAGAACAATAGTTCCATTTTTTTCCATAAACATGAGTTTTACAGTACCTTGCACCTATGATTACACACACTAATTATCTTGAAAATCCTTCATCACCCTTGCTCAAATTCCTCTGCCTTTAAAATATCAAGTCTTCTATTACCATATATGACTAATAATTACATATTATGTAGTAGCTGGATATTGTGCTTTTTGGCCATAATCCTTTTGTGTTCAGCACTTTATGAAGAGGAGGAAGACCCATGAGACCACATCATGTCATTTCACCAAGGCCTGTGGAAATACAGCTGAACTGATGCCACCAAGGGATGCCCAACTCTGAGACAGACAAGATACTATCAAATAAATTGAGAGATGCAGCTTCTCTGCTGCTGAAAAGCAGAAGCTAAAAAGTCAAGGGCCACCTAAAAGAAGTACACACCTACATTTATTTTTTAAAAATCAGCAAGTTAAGAGGAGGTCAGAGTTCTTCCTGCTGTCGCCCACCTGCATGCAGCTACTGGTCTTACAACAATTAAGTACACTGGGTGCACAATGCCACGTGGGTCATGGGGCAGAAAGCTAGATACCAGCAGAAGGATTGTAACTGGAGGACATCATGAAGTACACAAAACTCAATCAAACCAGCTAGAGCAAAAGCCCCTGTAACTCAGAAATAGAGACATCTTGCAAGCAACACACCCTTTAGTTTAAAATCAAAGGTTATAGAGTGATTTTTTTTTTCCCCTCTTGCCCTTGTTTTCAGCTTTCAGAAATTTAACAACATTCTACCCTATCAAAGCATTCATTCATCATCTTGATTTCTTGCCCCTCCCATTGTAAATGCTATTCTACTAGCTTTTACTAACTCACGTACAGTTGCTGTTCTTAGCAGATCACAGAAGGCTGTCTGGAGGCAAATAGACATTCTGGTGACTCAAGCAAATTATTTCATCTGGTACCAAAGATTTGATACGTGCTCTTATAAAGGTTTGTCCTCTTATTTCATTAAAGGTAACTATAACAAAAACTAGCAGTTTCCTGTTCTGTACCTGCATACAGATGTACAATGGCTTTGTTTGCTATCAGAAGTTTGAATATCTGAGTTTGGATTCAGGATAGAAATAAAAGCTCAGACTGGATCTTTTCCAACAGGACCTAAACCTGGAAGAATTACAGTCATCTTGTGACTACTGTAAGAAGCTATAAGCAAGGAGTTTTAGAACACTTGCCATGGCTGTGTAGATATTTCTAAGGACAGTTTGCTTTATGGACCTGTTCAGCGTGCAAGGTGATCTACACAACAAGTTCAAGCTGCTATCTATTATTGGAACAGATACCCCCAGCAAGAGAATGACTCCATTTCATAAAGTCATGGAGATTACAGCTAAATGGAAGCCTTGCATCACCTAAGATCCCATAGTCTGTACAAGAGGCCATGTAATCACTGCTACCTCTCTGCTCAGCCCAGAAGCTTGTGCTTGGTTTAAGCATCTCTTTCAAGCAGCCCTGCAGTCCTGACCTGAATAAATCAAGAGCTGGGGAATTTATCACTTTTCATGGTAGTTTATTATAGAGGTTATTAAGCATCGCTGCTAAAGATACATGTCTAACTCTGAGCTTTCTGGTTTCAAGTTCAGTCTGGTGACTCATCCTGGTAAATTACAGAGCCCTTTAGTACATATTTCCTCTCCACAAAGGTGTTTAAGCACTGTAATCAAGTTGCTCTTCAACCTTTTTTAAGATAAGCTAAATAGATTGAATTCTTCATCTCTTTCTTTCCATGCAAAACTCAAGCCTTCAAACTTCAGTCTTTTAATATCCTCTTAAAAGCACAGGCAGGCAGAGGGTGTGCTGTATGCCAGCGCTGATCTCACCACTGTGTTCTTTGTACATCAAGGGTTACATTAACACTCGTCCCCTCTGAGCTCCAAATCCTTTCCTGGATATGTTTTATGGGATCCAAGTCTCATTTGGGAGTCAAAACCTCAACATTTCGCTCCTAGATAAATAATTTCTCAGTGAAGTATAGCAGGTCACATTTTGTTTGAATGGGACCAGCTCCTGAAGCTGTCCACATCACCCTGCAGGCAGCACTTCCTTCGCTGTTGCTTTTCTTTCACTTGTACACCCTTCTCACAAGCACTAAGGGAGGCCAAGGCTCACACCACACAGGTTATGTCAAACCAGCATGCCCAGGGATCCAGATCTCCACACCTCATCCTATATTTGCCATGCTATGCCTATCTTCGGGCCAGCACAACCAGAATTCTGACCTGCACAAACCAAAGAACTGGTGAAGGTATGCAGGAGGACATCTGAAAAGGGTGTAGATGACTAGGCACCACTTTCTCCACAATCACTGGACCCTACCTATTAGCCACAGTCCCCATTAAAAGTGTGATGTGAAGGAACAGACAAATGCTACCTTACTTCAGCTGACATGTGCAGGCATGAAGCCAGCCCCAGACTTATCAATCTCTCAGGCTTGTGAAGGAATCTTCTCCACCCCCTCATAACAGTACAATGTTGGACACCTGTGGCTTTGCCAAAAAAGGGAGCTTTGAGCCCTTTTGCAATGAGTTTTGCAACAGACAGAGAAAAATACAGCAAAACAGGCAGAGCAGCATCCAGCTTCACTAGCTTGGTCAGAACACGTCGCAGAAGGAAGCAGAAGTGAAAGGAGTCAGGGCTCTATCAGAAAGCGTTGGGATCCTTCTGTGCCAAGGGGGTTGTAGAGAAAGGGCAGAAGGAATGAAGGAGTAAGTCACCTTGAACAGTGTTTGAGCAACAAATTTTTTACCTCATACTTTCCTGGGCTGCATTTTGCAGAAGGAGTTTAACTGAGGTTTTATTTTTAAACAAACCATCCTTTACATTCCATTGCAATAGTATTGACACTTTTCCCTTCAGCTTCCAGTAGAGCTGCCACTGAAACCACCATTAAATGGCAATGTAGTTCAGATTAAAGGAAATAATATCCAATTTACTTTGTATTGCAGATGACTTGGGGAGGAAAAGCACATTCTGACAGCTGTTTCCATTTCATTGTGCTTTTTTGTTTTTGAAAAAGAGAAGACCATTTGTTTTCAATTTGTCTATAAATAATAGAGGAAAACACAGCTGAGGGGCCCAGTGTGATTTTTATAGAAAGTTCATTTTTAGAAATCTGATAAGCTTATGGCCACATATGTTCGAAATCACAGCAATATAAAATACAGAAACTTTACAAAAAACCCAACCCTTACTTGTCAAGCAATCTACTATTTATCTAGCACTTAGCAGCATTTGTCAAATATTGTATGTCAGGGGAAACTTTGGACCTAGATTCTGAATGCTTGAAGAAATACCTTGGAGATCTTCAGCAAGGTACAGACCCAAAAGACAACACCTAAGTAGCCTCTGTACAGCCAAAATTCTTGCTTGCCTGGACAGTTTCTTGCCTGCTAGCCTGAGAAACAAATGGAGACAAATCTGCACTTCTCATCAGATACCTGCCACTGAATGCTTGCTGTGACTTCAAGGACTGCTTTGGGTTCTCCTTCTGGAAAATTGAATGAACAGATCAGGACTTAACCTTTATGAGGTAGAAATGGTTGGTTTTTTTCCCTAGACTAAGAGTGACCTCACAAGCCAGCATGATAATTAATTAGCTCATGTTTATCAAAATGAGTCATGAAGGCAATGGACTACACCTCAATTCTACTCAAACTGTTTTGGTACAGATTACACCTAGCAGATTACCAATGCCATTAGCAAGGCCTATGAGAAAGATGGGGACAATATTTTAGCAGGGCCTGTTGTGACAGGACAAGGGGTGATGGCTTTAAGCTAAAAGAAGGGACATAGACTAGATAGAAAGCAGACCTGTTTTACAATGAGGGTGGTGAAATACAGACACAGGTTCCCCAGAGAGGTGGTAGAAGCCCCATCCCTGGCAAAATTCAAGGTAAGGTTGGACAGGACTCTGAGCAACCTGCTCTAGTTGCAGATGTCTCTGCTTACTGCAGGAGGGTTGGACTAGATGACCCTGAAAGATTCCTTCCAATTCAAACCATTCTATGACACTTGCTTCTCAGCCCCACAGCCAGTGTTAGTGCAGAGGCAAATCTATTTCCAGATGCATGAAGAAGCCTAAACAAGCCCTGATGATAGAGCACAACAGCAATCCCCCTAACTAGTGCCCTTATTTCCTCAGAAAGACTGCATCAAAACAGAAAAAAAATCCAAAACCACCTGAGGAGGGGATTTATGTCACTACTACTGTGCCAAGAAAAAATTCCCCAACCTAAAGTATTTTACCAGACCATTTAGGAGTATTTCTGATCCATAGCACAGCAATCTAAGGAGACTGGAGCAAAACCAAAAGGGGGACAGATATGTAGCTCAAATGTAACAGTATGCCTTAGATTATTTTCTCTCTTCCCAGTCCTAGTACTATAAAGATTGTTTATGATCCTAGTTTGTCCTCTCTTTTCCTTCCATATAAGCACTTTGTATCACACCCATGCCATTTAGCTGATATATTGTTACTCTTTTATTCACAAAGCAGTATTAAAGAATATTTCTGATTGGACTTGATTTTTTAACCTGAATATTTGAAGGCCCTGGAAATGGCATTCTTGGAGAAAGGCTGTTTTTAGCTTGCATCATAGCTTGTGAAAGCTACAGGAAGCCATTAATAAACAGAAAGGTTTTATTACTGAGGCTCTGGCTGCTACCTTGTAAGGTTTTCCACAGAAACAGAAATCCAGCCTGTTTGCATCAGCACAGTGCCTAGAAATGATACGGCGTGCAGCCTGGAGAGCCTCCTAAATCTTCACAGGAGAGGCTGCGCTTCCTATATAAGGAAGCAGGCTCTGTGATAAAGGAAAAGTTACACTTACGGGAAGGTTTGAGGACATGAGAACACTTCCCATCAGACCAGTTGGCTGGAGCCACCTGTCCAACGTGGGAACTACTCCTAAGAGCTCACAGGAGTGACCAGGCAGGAAGAAGACAAGTTCACAAGGGGCTCGAGAGAGTACAGCAATTATCTCTTTCCTGTCATGTCCATGTCCTTTCCTCGGTATCAAATTCCTCCTCTAAGAGCAATGTGGGGTGCAGCTGGTTACTAGGGAGTGTAAGGGGAAGAAAATGAGACAGCAGCCACAGTTATTACTGGCTGCAGAGGGTAAGCCCTGCTTGCATACCTTAGAGAATTGCTTCCTCCTCTGTCTTAGCAACAAAAAGCCATGGGAAGGCCTGATAAACGAAGTGACACACAAAGATTCCTATTAACAAAAAAACCCCATATATATTTCCTAAAGTTAGAGCGAGCTTGTGGCTGCCTAGTGCCCACAGATAAGGTGCCTTTTCTCTCCCTGTGGCCTGCCTGGTTGCCAGGACAGATTGCAGATGATGTCGCATGGAGGTGGCCAGAGCGACAGGAGAGGAACTGCTGTGTCCACGCTCCCCTCAGACTTTCCTCCAGGTGCTCTGCTGGCAGCAGCTTCTGCTGCTCCCCAGAGAGGCAAGCAATGTGCTTTACTGTAACAATGTGGGTAGACAACAACTAGTCATTTCAAGAATATGCTCCGTTTCCAAATAAACACATGGAATGGGCCGCCCGGTGAAAAAAAACTTTTTTTTTCTTCTCTCTCCACAAAGGAAAGTCTGCACTGCTCTCACTGGACTTTGTCTTGATTCTGCTTGCTTTGACATCAGCCAAAAGCAACTTTGCTGAAACCCAAGGGGAGTATTTTAGGAAAGTGCATTAGAGCAGGTGGTTGCCTGAAGACCTCATTGTTAGCCCCCCAGTGATTTAGCACTGAATTAAAAAGCACCTCCCATAATCTCTCTGTTTGTAAGATATTGATTCACATTGCCCACGTACATACCCTGGAAGGGCATGACAGATTTATTCCTGTCATCTTTTACCACTCCTTAAGGAAAATATGTAACTAGCATCCCACCTGTCACATACTGAATCACCTCCCAGTTAAATACATCTCTTATTTGTATTTTTTTTTTTTTGTTTGACAGATAAACACGTTTCATTTGTCAGCACAGCTCACTTCCTCAGGAAAAGAGCTGCAGGTTGTGCTCTAACAGAATGCTAATCACCCACCAGAACACTTGCTGCAAGGCATATGCTTATAGTGTATCCTTAGGAACAATGAGAGGCATTGGGACCAATTTCAAGCAGATGCTGCTGGAAGGGGGTCCTCCTAGACAGAAAAGGACAGGAAAAATAATTCAGCTGGCGTGGTGACCCATTTTGTCATATGGAGGCAATGTCCTGCTGTCATGCAATAATTTAAGCATGCTCAAACTATGGCTGGAAAGCTGCTAATGAGTCCCTGTACCAGACTGCTGGGTGCCACAGGAACAGATAAGCTCCCTGTGGACCTAGGCTGTTTGTAGCATCCCACAGGTGCTAGGTCCCCACTCTGACCAGGAGGTCTAAAGCCACAGTCGGTTGCTGCAGGGTCCAAGCCTCATCCACACCCAGGGCCAGTTGCACCAAACTGTCCCTGATCACCTCGGTGAGATGCTGCCATTCTCCTCCCAAAACAATTCAAGCACCTCCTGTCACTGCAAAGGAGGGACATGCAAAGGTTTTGGAAACCTGCTCGCAGGGCTGACAACTCATTCTCTTGTGATAGGAGGTCCTGCAGTGAATATTCATAATGATTATAGAACACACCAGGAGTGGTAAAGTCCCACCAATATTACACAAGCTACAACTGGACTTTATTTACTGCAGTTATTTGTTTTTCAAGAATCTTCACACATCAGGCGTCCTCCACACATGAGCAGATACTAGTTTGAATTCACCGGTGGGTGCAAAGTTTAAGGATTATAAATGGGTTATCTGCCAGAGCTCACAGAGCAATCTGGCAGCAGAATTAGGAGCAAGTATGGCATTCCCACTATCTTGGCTTTGTGCTTTAATCAAACTTTATATAAGACCAAGGAGGCCCAGGAACTGGCCGTATTATCTCTAATGTCAGGAAGTGATTACAAAGAAACCAGTGGTTCTTGTTCTTGCCAATACAGCTCCAGTCTGATAGAAAATTATTTGACTGAGGGCTGGTTCAGAAAGGAGCCATAAACTGATAATGCTCACATTACTACAGGAACCAAGAACTTAATCTCTAATGGTTATTTCCCAAAGTAAATATTTAAATAAACTAACATCTAAAAAATAATAAAATGTAATTGGAGATAAGCAAGGTTATAAAAGTTATTCTCTCATTGGTTGCAGGAAATTCTATTTCCAAACCCCTCAGCATATGATGGGATTAAAAAGTCACTATGATAGAAGTAGATATTAAAATCTAAAAGCAGGTTTTTAATATGAAAAAGCATTTTATATAATGGTAAGTTGTCAATGGACTCACACAGTGGCAAAACAGGGTTGATTTTAGTGTTGCCTTTAAGGAACATTTGACTATCCTGCCAATATATTTGCACCTGGTTACAGCACTCAGATTGATTTACCACAATAAGAGACTCCAAGTCACTCCTCATAAAAGGTGCATCTCCTATCCAATAACTCAAAAGGTATTATGAACATACATCTTTATTCTTGCTTTTTTATTTTCCCTTTCAAGACAATAAAAAGTCAATTTCCCTACCCTAAAATTTCCTAATCACTGTTCCTCTATTTCAAAATTGAACAGTCACTCAATCTGTCTGTTACATCTTTCACAGAATATTTATCACAGAATGGTTTTGGTTGGAAGGGACCTTTAAAGGTCATCTAGTCCAATCCCCCTACAGTGAGCAGGGACATCTGCAACCAGAGTAGGTTGCTCAGAGCCCTGTCCAACCTCACCTTGAATTTTGCAAGAGATGGAGTTTCTACCACCTCTCTGGGCAACCTGTGCCAGTGTTTCACCACCCTCAGTGTAAAAAAATTCTTCCTTCTATCTAGTCTAAATGTCCCTTCTCTTAAACAATCACCCCTTGTCTTGTTGCAACAGGCTCTGCTAAAAAGCTTCTTCCCATCTTTCTTATAGGTCCCCTTAAAGTATTGAAAGGCTGCAAGAAGGTCTCACTGGAGCCTTCTCTTCCTCAGGCTTTCCATTACGTTCTTTAAATCAAAAGCAACATGTCAAAAAAATCCATTTTAGTCCCATAACTCAGGAGTAGAGACCGCAGTGACCTGCAGCCAGGCAGGGCAACAAGGCAGAACGTCAGCCTGGGGCTGCAGGCTGCCAGCTCTGCTGTCTGAGTTCGGGGAGGAAGAGGAGGAGCAGAGGCTGCAGCAGGTGCTGTGCTTCAATTCCCAAGCACAGTGACCCTCCATAGGAGCATGGCAGGAATTTCAAATGGGATTAGCCACCCGGACAAGGGAAAGGTCATACTTGACATTTCCACTGGAAATTCTAATGCAAATAGACTTCTGATACTCATGACATTTTTTTCACACACATCTAACAGCCATACATATGTAAAAGGAAAATGATAAAACATGATGACTAATTTATGTAAATCTCATAAAGGCAATAACACCAAGGGCTGACTACATAGAAACATTAGTCAGGCAAAGGAGCACAGTACTACTGTATTCCTCTTTTATTTGCTACCGTTAGAAATTGGTTTATATTGATAGGCTTGTTATTTGTTTAGCTTTCAAAAAGCACTCAGAGCTGTATAAGGAGCAGGCCACAGAGCCCTGGATTGTCAAAAGGAGCACAGCGATTTCCTGGCTTTATTTTGGTTGGTTGTTGCAGGGGGGGTTAGGAGGTGACAGAGGCAGAAGGAGAACCTGAGAGAGGAGACTTATTTTGCCGTCGAGGAAGCCAGTAATTTTTACAGCCTACCTCAGGCTTGAATTTTTACACGCTGTAAAATCCTGGCTGAACACCCGAGGAAAGCGTGAATTTCTGGAATTAGACCGCAGTGCAATTCAAGTAGGATACTTACAGCATGAAGATTATGTGGAAAACAGTTCTGCTACAAGAAGGCTTTTCTCACCTCGAGGAGCCTTAACAAGGGCACCACACCACACCTCGCTGCTTCCAGATGTTGCAACATCAGCCTGCAGCTACTGCCACTTCTGCGATGTATCTTGATAAGCAAGTTTCCTGTCACAGCTGCCTTCCGTAGTCACCAAATCAGACAGAGCACAAGTTAGGTAATTGGTGTAAAGAAGAAAATCAAATTTATTAGTCTGAGCAGCGGTGGAAGGGACTGATTATTTTGCTCCTCGTGCTTTTATTGTTGTTTTACAAAGCAAACTCACCTGCAGAGCAAACCATGCACAGCATTATCTGCAAGAGCCCCCCAATGCTGGCAGGAAAATTAATCAAAGCTAAATATAAACTAAGTAGAGAAAAACCCAACGCTGTCAGAGGTCTTATTCAAAGTTTTATTTTCCATGCAACTGAGCATATTTTACCCTGCTTACTGTCATCACCTACTGTATTTCCATACGTTTATTCCTGCTTTACTTACAGCGCCTCATTTTCCCCAGCTGGGGAAAGCATTTATTAATCTCCTTAAAGCTTGTTTATTTTTCTTAAGGGTAATTACCTGCCCGCAATGACTTAATTTTGTTTATTACAAGTTTTAAAATGACAAGTTCATCTGAAACCGGAAAACAGTGTTACTTTAGCAACAATAAAAGGCCACAATCCTGCAAGCACTTATGCATATGCTTCACGTTTTGCATGTAAATAGTCCCATTGACTAAATCCCAGTTCCTTGAAAGGGAAGAAAAGGCTGAAAGGGAATCATTGTTTTCCCAGGCAAACAGTGCTGGAGAAGAAAGGAACAAGTTAGGAATATAGAAAATTAACTCATTTCCCGTCTCCCACCACATGCACCCATATCCTGAAACTCATGAAATTACTTCAGGTATCTGAAGTTTTTTCTGTATGTGAAACAGTTTTGCAGCATTTTAGTGTTTTATAATTTTCCAAGACAATTTATTTAGGCAGACCTAATACATCAAAAAACTTTAAAAGATTATTCAAAACATTGTGAGCAAGCAAAGACCAGCTCTGACATTCAACCTCCCTAAAGTATTTTCAAAGAAAAAACAAGAATTAAAAAAAAAAGAAAAAAGAAAAAGAAAAAAAGAAAATCAAACAAACCATCAAGGAAAACTGTATTCAAACACCATAGAAATCTTAATTCATCCTAAATTCCCCTTAAGCTTCCCAGTTATCTCGTTTCCTCCATGCTGGATAACTACAGGTGTAGTGCTTCAGTTAAAGTCACTCTAGGCTAGAGCTGGCAAGACTGATGGAGACAACATAGCTGCCATAACTGGTGACAATCCAGGGGTATCGGGATTGTGACCAAGTTATAACACCCCATGAGCTGAAAGTGAGCTCAGACCAAGCAGGGACAAGATGAGGATAAGTAGCCCAGCCAGAGCAATTTCCACCTGAGCACAAGAAATCTCCTGGGTGCCCTCTCCAGCCAAGGAGGAGGAGCAGCTCACAGCCTTGACCAGAAACCCACCTCCCAGAAAGGATGGGAAAGATCAAGCCTCAGTCCAAGAGAAACCTGTGGCTTGAGGCTTTCCAGAGCCAGGCAGCACACAGGGAAAGCAACTCAACAGCCAGCTCAACATGGGAAAACCTGCTGCAAAGCTGCCATAGGACACCAAACCAAAACGCAGATGAGTCCTGGGCACCACTGGTGAGCTACAAGGCCCGAGTGATGACTGTGCAAAGCAAGCACCAGCTTCTGGCAAGCTGAAGATTTCTGTAAGAAGGATATAACCCTTGATTGAGGGTGTGAAATGACCACTTGTTGATGTGGGTTAGAGCATGGCTTCCTCTGTGAGCACGTTATCACGGGAAGATATCCCACATTAAAGCCCACACTGCAAGCAGGTATCTTGCTGAAACTTCAGCTGGCTTGCCTATCTCTGCACCACAAGACTGCAGCCAGAAACACTGACATACATTTAAGACCCCTGGTGTGTGGGTATTCTGTGAGAGGCGTGGGCTGTAGCCCAGCCCGGTGGCCCACGAGATGTAGTCAGTGGGTAAAGAGTTGTCACTATCTGTGGAAAAAAATCTGAAAATGTGCACAGACAGACAAAAACAACATTACTAACAGTCATGGGCATCTCACTGGCTAAGAGTGACAACAGACATTAGGAAGTGGAAATAGCCTTATATTAACACATAAGTGGGTTCCTACATGGGACGATGAGCACTAGATATACTACTTGGCCTCATAATGAGTTATGTTTTTTCCACTTGATAAAAAGTCATGAGTTACTCTGAAGCTTCTTCTACTATTATCAACCTCTGTCAGAGCCAAGTATCATGCTGCCATCAGTAAACCCACATGAGAGACTTGACAAGTGGAAAGAATGAAAATAAATTTGCTTACATGAGTTTTCCTATAGCTGTTCTTCATCAATTCTCATTAAAATATACATATATATCCTGAGCTTGCACAAATTAAAAACTATTATTAAAGCAATTTAGTCTGGAATTATTGCTTTGAGGTTCCTTACAACCTAAAAGAGTTTAGGGTTTAAATTCCTTATAATGGCAATAACAGGCATAGGGGAGAATTTGACAGAGCAGCACCATAATTGGTTTCTCGTAGCCTTAAGAGCTACACCTGATATGACCTCTCTGCTTCTCAGCTGTACTCAAGTTACTACCTGACAAATCCTAGCACACACAAAAAAACCCAACTATTAAATCAGCCAGTGACTTGAATGCCTTTAACACTGCTTTGTGAAGAGGAACTTCCATAAGACATGTGGTTCTACCAGATACAGAGCTAGCAATAAAAAACACCAACAGCAAAACTAACCCCAGAACTCCAAACCCCTATAGCTCAGATATCATATAGCTATGAAAACAGAAGGTCTGGCATTTAAACACCAACATAGGTAGAAATCAGGAACCAGACCCCATATTTGCAGTATACACATTGGACACATATTTTTGCCCAAGACATGTGACATTAGTTATTGCCAACATCACCAGTCAGACTGAGGCTCACTAACAAGTTATTACATAGAATATTTTTGTATCAGGTGAGAAAAAATGGAAAATGGAAATGGAACTTCAATAAGACAGAAATAATTGCACTTAGAGAACAGCTAGGAGGAAAAAAAAAATTAAAAAAATCACCAAACAAAAGCTGTTCCAACTGTTCAGCTTCATGAAGCCACTCTTTCCTACTAAATCAGCATGAACTGCCTCATGTTTTCACATTGAGGGTCCAAAGCTACATCTCTCCCTGATTAAATAATAGGAAGACAGTGTTAGACTTGACCCACAAACCTCCAAATATACCTGGTCATGCAGGTGCTTTGACAGAGGGCACTTCAGAGTTTATTTTAGGACTTAATAAATACATTGTTCTTAAGTGCTTTATTCTTGAACTGAACATTTTACACCCCAAGAGTGCAACTAAATGCACAAAAAAAGCAAGATAACTCTTTTTCATGGGTCCTTTTAAAAGCCTATGAAAACACATGGATGGTTCTTCTATGGAGAGGTACGTAGGACTGAAAACCTTCATATCTAGACTAACTGGTATTACTTAGCAAGTAATTCTTTAACAGACTCTAAAGGGGAAAGCACTGTGAAACATAAGCAAGCACACACACAGGGAAATGCCTCTAAGTTCAGGAACACTGTCACTGTTTGCACAAAGTGTATTTAACCTACTTGACTGTATCACACACCACACATGCAGAGCTCATACACACTGCAAGTCTTGGATCGCATGGTTAGGTAATTTTTTTTCTCAATATAGATTCTCTGCCACATTTTGTGTATGTTTAGTGGGAAGGTGATTTTTTCACACTTGAGCACAAGTTGCTCTGGTGCTGAAGCCACAACACTCACACCCAACTCTGCAGTCAGAATTATTATTTACTTCAGCGGTTTTCCTGCGGTGCTGTTCACCCTGGAAACCACTTGCTTCACATGAGATAATTTGTCTTAACAACCCTTATGAGACAGATATCATTAACCTGCTTGTTTTAAAAGATAGAACATGATGTTAATTGGCTTTAAGTAGCAAAATTCTGGCAGAAATCAATTGTCCCTGTGACTCACAGTAGTCAGCCTAACAGAACCACACGGATCCCTCACCTTCCTCCCCACATTCCTTCATCACATGAATATCACTTTCAACATAATAGAACATAAAATGGTTTGAGTTGGATGGGACCTTAAAGATCATCTAGTTCCAACCCCTCTGCCATGGGCAGAGACAACTTTCACTAGACCAGGTTGCTCAAAGCCCATTCCAAGCTGGGGCATCCAAAGCCCCACCCCAACACATAAAGGGTAGGAGTATCTACAACCTTTTCCAGTGTCTCACCACCCTCACAGTACAGAATACCTTCCTAAGATCTAATCTGAATCTATCCTCTTTCAGTTTAAAACTGTTACCTCTCATCTTATCACCATACTCCCTGATAAGGAGTCCCTCCCTATCTTTCCTATAGACCCCCTTTAAGTACTGGAAGGCTTCTAAAAGGTCTCGCCAGAGCTTTCTGTTCTTGAGGTTGAACAACCCTGACCCTCTCAGCCTGTCCTCACAGGAGAGGTGCTCCAGTCCTCAGATCATCTTCATGGCATTCCTCTGGACCCACTCAAGTAGGTCCATGTCATTCTTACACTGAGGCCCCAGAGCTGAAGACAATATTCCAAGTAAATTACACAGAATCACAGACTGTTAGGGGTTCAAAGGGACCTAGAAGATCACCTAGTCCAACCCCCCTGCCAAAGCAGGGTCACCTAGACCAAGTCACCCAGGAACGCATCCAGGCATGTCTTGAATGTCTCCAGAGAAGAAGACTCCACAACCTCCCTGGGCAGCCCATTCCAAGAGCTCTGTCAAATTATGATCATCATCACTCTAAGTGACAGCTCGGAGGGGGTCTTTATTACCCTGAAGGACAGCGGGACAGGGAAAGGAGGCAGTGATGTAAAACTGAGGTCCATCAGATTTGGGGCTCAGTTTGAGATGCCTAGGAAGCAGCAAATGGCATTTGATGGAAAAGGTCCCCAGCTACCTCTGTGAGCTAAGGAGCACCAACTGCTCTGAGTACCAGCTCAGGCTGGAGTCTCTTGACTAGAAGAAATTTGCTGTAACCAATGACCACACGTGCCTACCCAAAACCCATGCATGGGAAGCCCTAACTCTGATCATTTCTGGCTCGTGAGGCACAACTGAAAAGCCTTAATAATAATAAATCCAGTTAAGACCTTATTAATTACTCCAGGTGGAGGTACCTGTCCCACCTCTTCGTGATGCTGGCACCTTGCTAGGCAACATTCCTCACCGTGTCCAGGTCTCTGGCAACTGCAGCCCAGGCTGCCAAGGAATAGAGCTCACAAACTGCAGTCATGTGTCCAGTTCACACCACAGACATCCCTGGTGTTTTCCCAGATGAAGGAGTGGCCTTGACAGAATTAAAAAGCTGCTGAATCAGTGAGTCCAAGGGAGGTACTATTTTTTTTTTAAGGTTACCATTAACATTACTATTAGTGCACAGCAGTTACAAAAGAACTATGGTAACCACCAAATTATCCCCTGCATAAAATTATTTAAAAATTGGATAGTGACAGAACCCAAAAGTCCAGTCCCATCAGGGTGGGGGGGGTGAGGGGGGAACACCAAATACAAAAACAAACAATAAAAACCTTGAAGAACACTGATATTTCTCCTTTAACTTCTACAGGACTGGAAAACAGCTGTATTTCCTTTTTATTTGTTTTTTTTGCCAGTCTGATGAAGTCAAAGCAGTCATGGACACATATTAAAAATCTAATTAAAAACAAGCAAACAAGCAAAAGCACAAAAACCAAACAATCCAACATTCTCGATTATAGCTTTTGGATGACTGAATAACCTACAGAGTAACAGCGTATCTCTTGCTATTTCTAAGTCAATCCAGATCAAGGTGGATGGGAAAGGTGGGTTTGGGGCAGGGTTGGTTTTTGGCTAAAGCTCAAAGATAGTTTATTCATTTATTTAGGAAAGAATTTCCACACCCTCTCAAGTAGATGCAGTATATATGGTTGATAGAAAATAAGAATATACAAGTCATATGCCAAATGAGGTATAATGCACAATCATTTATAGGCTTTGGGTTTCAAATTTTCTCTAGAAACACCCAATTTTGTCCTCACTACATTTGGCAGAATTTCCTTAACCTTCCCCAGACACCACCTTCTGTTCTGAATGCAGGTAACTGGGAAGCTGCCTTGTGGAAAAGAGAGGCATCAGCCGTCACCTCTGAGGCCAGAGAGAACCAACTCCTCTGGCCACCCTGTCCACAGTGCTTCAAAGCCCAGTGGCAGCTGGAGGTTTTGGGCCTCCTGGCTCAGGACAGGTTTTATCTCACCTGCCTGCACAGCCATGCAGGAAAAGCCTGCGGAAGAGAAAGAACCAAGGAGGAGTTTTGCTCCTCACCGCCGAGGAGTCACCAACGGCTCGGAAAGGAGCGCGCAGCAATTTGCATCGGTGCAGGAGATGAATGGAAAACCCCAACCAAAACACAACTTGTTTTGCAGTTTATTAAAGGAAATGTTTTCGTATAATTAATCATGGTCGGTGAGGCTGCTTTGTACGAGGCCGCCCCTCCCTGCCCCCAGCCATCACACATGAGGCCTTAACCGGACTAAAATTTTGCAAAGCCGAGCATTGTTCTCCCTGACACCGGATCAGCGGACACAAAAAAGCAACTGCCAGCTCAAAAGCAATCCGGTGATAGAGCCTGGTGCTATCTAATCAAGGGCAAAAGGTCACTTCCGAACAACTGGGCAATAAAAGATTATTTCCAGCCACAGAACAGAAAGGCCCAGTGGTGGATGCTTGAAAGAGGGGGGTGGAAGGAGGGCAAAAGGGCTCCCGTCTGTGGGAGGAAGTGCATTGAATAAAGCCAGCAGACGGGAACCATCTGGCTTTGTGCGTGGTCTGTTCTTCAGAAGGGAGAGAAAGCCCCCTCAGTGGGGCCAGTGACTCTCTGCACCGATTCAAACTTTTTTTTTCTTCCCCCCAATTTAAAAAGCAGCTTTCCCAGGGCACCGAGAAATTGGAAAAGGGAGCATTCCCAATGGGCGGACGTTTCTTATCAAGTGCTGGCTGCAAGACAGGGCCCACGTTTTAATTTGGTCATGATAGATGGCTCTTATCAGGGAGCAAGGCCTGTGGATAACCAGATGGGGCTTTTTTTGTTTGTTTTGTTTATAAAGATGGCTTCAGAAGAAACCTCCCAGGGACCAAGCGCACTCAAATTCCCAAACCACCCAGCACACTGAGTTTGGTGGCGTTCTTAAAACGCCAAACAGCATTTTCAGCACTACCACCTTTATTATGTATACTTCATGCATTTCCCCCCTTCCTCTTGCTCTCCACTTGTTATATGGCCTCATTTGAATGAAAGCAAGAAAATAAAAGGGCCAGATTACATTCAGTCCAGTTGCCATGGCCTGTGGGAGGGCAGAATTGCAAACACTTCAGTACAAATGGTACAATCCCTCCTCCCTCCCTTCACCCCTGCAGTTGTCCTACATGTCCTCACTTTCCCTCGCTACGTGGTTCGCACCGGAGGCCCTTGGCACTCGCTGGCGAGGAGCTGAATCTATTCAAGCTCCCAGACACCTCCTCCGTTCACTAGTGAATTAACTTTAAGCATGCAAATCACACTAATCCAGAATTCACAGGAGAGGAAGTCAGGAGGGTTCCCAGTACTCTGGGAAATATTTTTCCTTTTGGGAAGGGAAGGGGAGGAGGGGGAGTGGGTCATTGCACTCTTCTTTACAGCTCACTGCAGGTCACTCTGGCTCATCTCAAAGAAAGTTTAGTTCAGAGGCTCAGCTTGACATTCATTGGTTTCTAAATCTGAACCTCTTGAGCAATTGTCCCAGGAAGCCCAAGGATTGGGGCCTGAGCAAATAGCCCCCGACTAATCCTGCTGTAGTAAGGGGGGAAACGAAGCAGTTAAATGTCCAGTTTATCAACAGAAAACAACAACTGAGCCTTTGTCCTAACAGGGTGCATTAGGAAACCGTTTGGCAGGGCTCATCTACACGAGAAACCAAGGCAGCTGGGAAACACCGACATATGTTTTAGGGAGATCTATGAAGACATCAGATGAGAAAAGTATCCCTTACGTTGATTTTGTGTAAGGGCACCTTCCAAACGGAAGAAAAACCTCAAGAATTCTGATTAAGCTTGACACAGCTTGACACTTGAGGGGCTTTGTTTAAAAAAAAAACCACCAACAAACACCACACCCACATCACCAAAAAAAAAAGCCCACAAAGCAAGAGTTAAAACTGAGGAACATGACACAGCAGGTCATCTGCTATAGCCTACTTGCTACAGAACAGAAAAAAAACCCAACCAACAGCAATTTGACCAAATGGTCAAACCAAGGACAACAGCTGCAGTATTTGTGTTCTGCAGCTCTGCAAAGCTAAGGCACAGTGCAATGATACCAGTGTTTCTGCTATAGTATCAACAAAAGACTAGATATCAAATGTGGAAATGAGGAATATAATTTGGAGACACAAAGCCAACAAAGGAAAACTGTGGAGCTGAAATGGACCACTATAAAGTGGGTAAAAAAACCTCACTGACGCTTCCCTGCTCCAATTTTTTTTTTTCTTTTGCCACTCAGTACTGATCTGTTCTCAGTTTTACCCAACTAAGTTTTTCTAATCAGTCACAAATATTTTTCTCTATGCATTTTTAGACACCTAGAAGGTGTTGGAAAAGCAAAGGCAAAGAACTTTGCCACCATATTCCCTATTTCCTGAAGGGTTAAACAAAAAGTCCTGTCCTGGTAGTCAGAGCAAGGTATATAACCCATATAGCATAGGTGGAAACTAGACTGCCATTGCAGTCCTCTGCAAATTCAGTGGGAAACAACCTGAAGGTAGGAAAAAAACAAACCAAACAAAAACCAACTACTAAAAAAAACCCAACAAATTAAAAGGAAGTGAGACTCAGGTTAATATTACTGCTGCTTTAACAGCTATTTTCAACACTTAAGAAAGCAAAACCACTTACTAGAACAACAAAGTTCTGTGCAAGAAGGAGATATCCAAGAAAATGTGTCCCCAGAGCATCCTGTTTAGACAGGTCAAGGCTAGATGATGAGGTCATCACCAGGAAGATCACAGCCCCAAACTCTTTGGTCACAACCCACAGCAGGAACTTACACAGAGCTTTTAAAGAGAAGCAAATCCAGCCTTTTGTAGAGTGCCCAAAAAGAAAAACCCACCCAAAAGGATCTTTCCATGGCCTAGCAGTACAATATTCACATTCCAGTCACAACAAATGTCTTCACTGCAGCGGGGGCAGCTTTTACTCCCACGTACCATGACTAAAAACCTAGAGACCTACAGTTATTTTGGAGTTACACCATCATTCTTTGAGGGCAGAGTGTGCCCCACTAGCCCTACGCTAAGCAGCCACCCTGGTTTCCACTTCACTTAGCATTAATTACAAGCCTCTTTCTTGGATAGTTTGGCAGCTTTGTGGTTCAAGGGGGAAAGGAAAAAAAAAAGAAAAAAAGAAAAAAAAAGAAAAAAGAAAAATCTCATCCTATTAAGTGTAGCCCAGCGACCAAAAGACTCTGAAAGATAGGAAACCCTTCTCAGCATGAACAAACAGCAGAGTTGCACTTGAAAATACAGGTTTTAATTGCAAGTGGCATTTCCAAGCTACCCTGCTCCTGGGGGCCACCTCGACGCGGGCAAGGCACGCTAGCAGACAGTTAATGCCCTCAAACAAACAGCTTCCCATTCCCAGCCACAGACGGGGCTTGCAAGGTTTTAAACACGCACCATTTGTATCACAAAAGCCACTCAAAGCCCCTGTCCTGGACAGGGCTCATCGCTAGTTAGGCACCCAACAGAGACTAAGGGTTGGGTAAGTACGTCGATTTGGTCCCCCTGGCAGACTCCAAACAAGCATTTTGCAGACACTGTAGTTCACATATCCAAACCCTGTAGCTTAATCACAGGTCACAGGCCAGTTTTATTACCAATACACTTTTCAAAGTGCACACTACAAAAACCAGTACCCCAGCAGAGACTCACCAAATGTACACTGCATAGTCCAGCGTGGCTCCAGTAAAAAAAGGTGGCAACAGGACTCCAGAAATCACAGACTGGTAGGGATTAGAGAGGCTCCATGGAGATCTTCTCATTCTGCTCTCCTGCTAAAACAGGTTCACCTAGAGTAGATTGCCCAAAATCATGTCCAGGTGTGTTTTGAATCTCTCCAGAGGAGGAGACTCCACAATCTAACTGGGCAGCTTGTTCCAGGGCTCTGTGACCCCCCCAGTAAAGAGGTTTACCATTATGTTTAGGTGGCACTTCTTATGTTCTAGTTTCTGTGACTGCCCCTTGTCCTGTCACTGGGCACCACTGCAAAGTGTCTGTCCCCTTCCTTTTGACACCTGCCCTTTAGCCATTGATAAGATCTCCTCTCAGTCTTTTCTTCTCCAGGCTAAACAGCCCCAGCTCTCTCAGCCTTTCCTTAAAAGAAGTACGTTCCTGTCCCCTCATCATCTTTGTAGCCCTCCATTGGACTGTCTCCAGTAGTTCTTTGTCTCTCTTGAGCTGGGGAGTCCAGAACAGGACACACTACTCCAGATGTGGCCTCACTAGAACAGAGGGGAAGGAGAATCTCCCTTGACCTGCTGGCCACACTCTTCTTAATGCCCCTCAAGATAACAACTGGCCTTCCTGGTCACAAGGGCACACTGCTGGCTTATGATGAGTTTGTTATCCACCAGGACTCTAAACCCATAGGAGCTTAGCACACCTCTCCTGTAATAGCCCCTCGGGGTTTAAGGTTGCAGGTCTTGTAGCAAGCCTGAAGAAGCTCAAGACAGACTGTGAGCTGCATGGAGAAGAACAACAGTGCTTAATGCCCCAACATTTAAGCAAAGGCTCCTGTCCTGGGTGTCGCCTCAGCTGTTGTAAATTTGCACTTGTGGAGTAACCCAGTTGCTGTCAAGGAGCAGCAGAGTCTGCCACAAGGGCCTCTGGTTTTGCTCAGAGCTTCCAGGGCAGAGCTTTGGCATTTTATCCTGAATTTACAGATTCTGGAGCATTAGTCTTCCATGTTCTCAGTATCCTAACTTGCTTAGTCAACACCCACTGCTCTGTCTGGCTGATGTGGGTTCCTTTAGGTTTGTGTCCTGAGGGAAGTATATTCCAGTAATCCACCCGTGAGGATTAGGTAGTAATCACAATTTCTTACAGCCAGTTGTAAATCATAGGGTTTCCTGCCTCTAGATAAGAATATATCCCCTAGGCCATGCAGCAGCTGACAATAGCGAGTCCTTTTGTTAAGGAAATGACTGTGGATGACTGAGTGCTTTCACCTGTCTCCCTTTGCCAGGTATCATCTCCTCTGAAGGCTGTAACTGAGCTGAAGCTCCTAGAAACAAGCTACCAGAAGCTATTTAGCCTCGAGGAAGAGCTGCTGTCACCATGCTCAAGAACAGGACTAAGAGAGCAATCTGAGAGTTCCAACCTGGCCTTACAGACCATTCCCTGCATGTCCAGCACAGGAAGGCAAAGAGACAGAGCCACCACCATCCAAAATGCTCCTTTTGTAATCAAAACCCAGTGAGATCCAGCATCTGTGGTGTTCACTTGGGGAAGTGCTTAACTCCAGTTGTATCTGAGCCTCCTAACCTTCAGCTTTTCATGCTCTGGGGCAGTCTTGTTGGTGAGGGACTATTTCAAAAGCCAGGCAGCTGTCTAAGAAGGACATATAGACTATGTTGGACACTGTAACTGAGACTGCAATCTTTGTACCTAATGGTTCCCTTTGCATGCTCCCTTCTTACCAATGCCTCCTGAAAGCAGAATAAAAAATACTTTGTACAATTCAGATACACATATAATAATTTTGCAGTGTGTTGTTGGGGCACAATACCAACAGAGAGCAGTTGCATCTCATAAAATACCTGTTATGACCAGAATTACCTGTACTGTGTGGAAACAGAGGGAGGAAGATGGGATGTTTTGCTTGTTGTCCCTGAACAAGGTTGAGATTTTTAAGGCAGATCTTCCTGGCTTAGTCTTTTCATTCACAGTGTTTCCTACATACATAAACTATAAGATCATGGTTTATCAGGACAGCAGTTTTTCTTCCCAAGAAAAGATGACTATAAAACAGTTTCCACCATTGTTTAGTATCAGATAGAGGAATGAGAGTTATCCCTATGGAAGGAAGACCTGGGGTCTGAGGTTCTGATGACCTCCCTTCACACTTGCATCTCAGCCAAAGCTCAAGCTGGCTTGGGGAATTTGGAAGAACATTTGTCCTTCCGAGTCTGGCGTGTCATCGCACAAACCTTGTCCAACTCGTCCATTGTTTTGTTGCTGTCATCACTCACACTTCTTCTGTCTTCAGCCCTGGGTTTGCCTCTGTGGGATGCTTACCACCGTAGCTGCAGGCTCCCTCCAGCATGCCACAGGCATGAAACTGAAAAGGCTGATGTCATGTCTCATAACCCATCAAAAAGTGCCTTGTTTGAAACAGAGAGATGGGATGAGATCATTAGAAGCTTTAACTATTCTCTTTTTTTGGCGTACCACCTACTTATCCTGGAGGTATCACAAGAGGATGTTGTAAAGGTTACATAAAGTCAAACCCAAAGTTGTCAGGCATTCCTCTGCCCATCATTTGTTTTGGCAAATTTACACCCTCTGGAAAAGACGACGGAGGCACCATTCTCTGCAGCAGAACGTCATGTATGAGCAAGGCTGACAGATGGAACAGTCTGCCCAAAAGCGCTGGGGAGATTTTAGATGTAAGAGAGGAAGAGCTTTGGTTTATGCTGAGTGCATGAAAATCTCCCCTGATATCACCTCTGTGCCCACAGAATCTAAAAGCAGGAGGAGGAAAGAGTTCTGCATCATACAGCTTGTGTCACAGAAGATTCTTCTGTCATTAATTGTATTTTCCATTAAGTCTGTCAGAAAGACCCTTTGCCAACATGTCTCAGTGAAAGAAAGCAAGCCAGAGGAAGAGATGAAGGAATAGAAAAAATAGTAAAATAAAAGGACTTCACTGATTTTAAGTGACTGTGGGTGGGATGCACCTCACTTACATTCAACCACCTAAATATTAGACATCTACTTTTATCTCTTCAGCTGTGATTCCTCAACAGCCATCAGAGCGAGATGCCTCCACTGAGAGCTTCACTTCACTCACCTTAGGCTGGGCTGAATTACCCTCCAGTCCTACCTTTCTCATAAGAAGTGATAGTTGCAGTGAAATGGCAAATTTTATTAAATAAGAGGGAAACCCAGGATTTTAAGTGGACTGTTGTGGTCCCAAGCAGCTCGTGTTTACAAATACATCTATGTTGTAAATGTAAGTTACGTGTAAAAACACCAGCTCACCTCTCCCTAACACAAGGGTACAAGATTTAGGAGCAGCAAAAGCCAGAATTATTGAACCTCCACTACAATGTATTGTGGTTTTCCAAACAAAGGAATTTTTTTCATGTGTATCTCCTGTACCTTCCTAAATTATCTGCAAGGACTGAAGAAAGGAGGAAATAATCCCAGTCCCATGACAAAGCTACCAGAGAGGCAGTTGTACAGCTTGGCTCTGAGGCTCTGCTCAGAGTCTCTCCCCCTTTTTCAGAGCTCCTGATGAAGATCAGCAACAGAGGGCATGGCCTTCCATTCATCTGCTCCCATGCTGGAGATGTACATCCAAAGTGTTGTGACTCTGCCATGCTTTTCTCCTTCTAGGATAGCTTCTATTGCAATTCCATAAGATACCACCTGAAGAGGAGAAACAGAGGCAGGTAAATGAGTCATAGTTTTTCCAAGTTTTTGCAAATGGTAAGAACAAGAAGAAAAAGTCATGTTCACAGTTAAATCTAATGAAATTCTATACAAGCCTCATGGGGAAGTCAGAAACACAGGCATAAAATCTAGGATTGCTTCTTGTTTTCTTTTCTAATACTTTGCTTACTCATTCCAATGCACGTGGATGGAGTGCACGGCCAGAATTTGTCAGGTGCTGCTGGATACATCCCTTTTCTGGCTTGTAGCCCCATATCCATGTCTGCAGACTTAGTAACCACCTACAAAGCTGTGTCTTCAGGTGAAGAAGTAATGAAGCAGAGTAGATACCTGCTTCAGCCTGAGGACACATTTAACACAGAGGGGCAGCCCTAAAGAGCATGTGCTACCTCCAGCTATGGCACTGTGTGTCTTCCTCCCTGCCACCAGAGGCAAGCACAGTAAGTCCCTTCCCCTTCTTTCACCTGGGTACCCCATGTTTTATAAACAGTTGCATCAACATTACCAAGGGAGGCAGCAACTTTTCAGGCCAGTGGTTCCACCACCAAACTGGACCCTCGTTGAGAGGGGGACAGAACCAGAAGCTGCCCTGGGAGGGCAAACACAGGAGAGATGCTGAGCACAAGTATGGTTTGCTCAGTTACACCCACAGCAAAAAAAAAAATCTGAATAGTGCTGCTTACACTAGCCAGGATTTACTGGGGCAGGTTGTACCAGAGCAAGCTTTTCCATCTCTCCTCCAGTTTTTGCACACATAAGGTTTGCAGATGCAGAATGCAACTGGGCATTTACATACTCAGCAACTACATTATGAGTGTGCACGAATCCCTTGGATTTAGGAATCAGTCCTCAGGAAGTTTCCACATATACAGCAAGGCCAAATAAGTAGTTAGCTCTACATGCCCGAAGAGAAATTTCTGCATCAGCACGTTCAGAGGTCAATTTTTATTTTCCCCATTTCTTCTTCTATAAAACTTGCCAGTGTACTAACTCACAGCCTGCACGAAACTCACTTCTGAGGGCAGGTGATTCTTATTCTGATGTTTATCTCTTCCCTGCTACCTGTAAGGAGCCTGAGCATCCCAGTTCAGACAGTTTCTGTCTGCCCCAACCCATTTTTAAACAAATACTAATACGATGCAAAAGCATCTTTCTTTTTTATTTCATCTCCTTCCAAGGTGTCCACAGCTCTGCATTAACAAGATAAGGTTGAACAACAGACACTTATATCTTTATGTTGGTAAAACAAGCTTCTGTATTTAAGATAAACTTTACAGGACAGGTGGTTTGCCAGAATTGCATATACACAAGGAAACGTTTAACTCTCCTACGTAAACAAGGTATGAGAAGCGTGCACCTAATAAAGGAGATAGAGGATACAATAAAAAAGGGCCCTAAATCAAAGAGCAGGTTCACACTGGTAAACACACATACTGGGCTGATTGTCCAGACTTTGCTGCTTAACCTTCAGCATTGCCAGCAACCCAACAGCATTTCTGCCTTTGCCTTTATTCACTTGGAGGTACGTTTGACCCAGTACCATCACCTTGCTGGGATTAGGGCTGGGACTGCATCCATAGGACTTCTCGTGCAGTGTCTATATGGGAGCTCAGCGTGGACTTCTACCTTTATCAGTTCTTAAAAAAAAAAAAAAAAAAAAAAAAAAAAAAGCAGAGCAAACATTATCTATTGTTAATTACCTGTAAAGTAGGGCTTTTGCCACTTCCCCAGTTTCTAAGAGCTCTGAAGTGAAACCTGAAAGAAGCCACCCATTGTTTTCAATTGTGCAAGAGCCAGGAGCAAATAGGGCTCAAATTGCAGCTCTGAAAGGCAACAGGAAATTGGCAGCCCGGTAATCTGCTCCCAACCATTCAGGGTAACAAAGGCTACATTCCTCCTCAAGTAGTCACCATTAGAAACCCAAGGCTGATCTATTTAGTAAGGCCCACAGAATAAATCTGTGGAAATAAAGAGTTTTAATTAGAAGGCCATAGGATATGGCTCTAGTTTCTAGCCCCAGTAAGTTAACATGTGTTCTTTAGGCTCCTACCTAGTTTCCCACATATCCAAACGCTGACACCCGCTGCCATTTTCAAAGATAGTTTTAAAAAGAACCCGAAAAAAAAAAAATAAATTCATTGTTCATTGCAGATGGATCACAGTGTATAGAATGCTGCATCAAGAACATCTTAAACAGGTCCCTGGTTTAGGATTATGTATTTTTCCCCCATAAGAATATTACCATTGCTTCTGAACCATCACAAACACCTGCACATACACACATGATCTATGGCAAGTTATGACATACAACTTCCAAATAGATTCCAGAAAGTGCTCTTGTTTCAGGCAGGGAGAGGTTTTCCCATCCAGTCACCTCTCTGTACAGAATAATGACCTGGCAGGTGAAAACACCCCAGAGATGGTCAGACTCCTGCTTGTGCCAGTGCCTCACAGCAGGACTACCCACAGCCCTCAGATTTCCCAGCCGCAAAGGGAAATCTTTTCCTCTGAGCTGTTTTATCAGGTACCTAGTTGATTTGAAAGAATTTAAGTCCAAGTGCAAAAGGCTTTGAGCCACTAGTTAAGGAGGTGCTGCAATTTTTGCCACCTGAAGAGATAAAGTTATCCCAGAGCCAGTGTGTTAGAGCTGTCAGCAGGAAGATCCGGTTGACATTGAGGGGATGTTATCTGCTCCTGGCAGCTGACTGATGGATGACTCTGCAAGTACCATGACAAGTGCTCCTGCACCAGTACAGGGCTAGAGATGGGAAGGGAGAAAGCACACTGGCTCTAAAGCTCAAGATTTGAAAGCCCATACAAAAATCTCTATGGAGACTCCAGAAGGGCTTCTTATGTGTTTACCACTTGCTCCCAGAGAAATCCCTTGTCTAGTTAATGCAGCAGAATTGATGCATTTTCAACTGTAACAGTATTTCCTCATATGCACTTTGCAGCTCAGTCAACTTGAGACCAGACACCGGGTACTGTCAAACTGGCAAAGTTCATACCCAGATCTGAACTTTGGACCAAAAAACAAAATCGTGAGATCCAACTATAGTGTAATTCCCACCCTGACTAACCAAGCTCAACCTCACCATGACTCAGAAGAGACACGCCACACAGAAATGTACTAAATCAGCAAGTGCCTCAGCAGCAGCACAGATGGTCCATGTAGTGCTCACGTAGCAGTAGCGTGTTCTGTCCAGAAGAACTTTGCATGCTATGTAGAAAAACGAACAAGTGCCTAATCCTTCTCTAAAAAGAAGGTGTTTGATGAAGGAGATCATTTTATAAGAAATAAATGTGGCTGGAAATGGATTTTGAGCAGGGGCAGCTAAGAGACTCTAATCTTAACAAGAAGGTACCGTGCAATCTCCAAACATCCACATTAGAGCAAATCCCTGAAATTTTCCACCTTCCAGGAAGCTACTTTAATAATTTGGAAGTGTCCTACTCATGAAGTGCACAGACAGATCCAAAAGCACCATATCAAACATCACATAAGAAATGATGCTTTGGCAAGGACTTTACCAGGCTTGGGAACTTCAATTTTTCCTCCTGTTTAAAGAGTGGAAGAGGAATCCTCATGGCACTGGAAGAGTTGCCAGATGGTTCAGATGCTGAAGCACATGCCAGAAGACAGGCAGTTTCACTTAAACTATCCATTAAGTAGTTAATTCTGTAATTCTAGTGTATGTTTAGCGTATTGCAGCTCCTTCCCACAGTTTCTTTATCATATAAACTAAGAACATCCTGATGCTTATGAATGTCAAACATTCATAAGGCAGAGTGCTGTATTAACCTACTCAATTTATAAAAATAAGGGGAAAAAAACAAGGGGAAAAAAACCCCTACCACCTCTGCTGAGTCCTTTCAGGACAGCCTGTGGTGGCGTTAGGTCCCAGCCTAAGTATGTTGTCACCTGGCCAAGTTAACCACTGATGTAAATCCATCAGCTTCATTCAGAAGAATTATTCTGTGGTATAAACCCAGCCATACTACGGGGGTGACCCCGCAGGGTCAGGCAGGATGCGAGTCCCATTGTGCTCCTTATTGCACAAACACAATGAGGTTCAGCCCTTGGGGGCAGAGCCTCTGTCCGGCGTTTGTGGCTTTTCACAGCGTGTTCTGTAGGATATTTGTTTTCAGGTTTGTAGCACTGTACACGTATACAAAGGTTTACAAACCAGGGCTTGCTTACAGTGGAAGAGAGGCATGGCCATCAGGCACACCTTCCCCTAAGGACTACAACAAACATAGGCTTCTTTTCTTCAAAAAAGAGCAACTCACAACCATTGCATTTTCAAGCTGAAATAGTTTGGTTTGTAATACACACAACCATGTCGTTCCCCTGGAAGTACACTGGTTTATCTTCCTTTTA
>JAOEGS010001061.1:42527-63175 GCA_025447755.1 Corythornis vintsioides | reverse complement strand
GTCTTAAGTGTCTCCAGAGATGGAGACTCCACAACCTCCCTGGGCAGCCTGTTCCAGAGCTCTGGCACCCTTACTTTATTCATTATTCAGGGGGTTCAGTCAGTTCATTTAGAGCTGTTGCTCATGTGAACTGCTGAATATTCAAGAATCATATGTTTGTTTGTGTATTTTTCTTGTGTATGTGGTTTTCGTTGTTGTTTGTGGGTTTTTTTTTTTTGTTTTGTTTGGGTTGGGTTGGTTCTTTTTGTTGCTTACACAGAGCTATTGGTAGTTTGGGGAAACTGACTTTACAAAGAAACAATTTTGATAACTAGAGGAGTCTGTTACGTGAAGCTCTCCTCTGCTCAGCTTGATGCCTTCTCCTGCTGGTTTGTCTTTCTTTCATTTCTTCAACAACTCCTGTTCCATGCTTGCCTGCCTGCCCCTCACCAAGGGCTCTGAGCTGCAGAAGCATGCCTGGGGATGGGCAGAGCATGTATCACACTACACATGGCATTAGGCTATTTTGCATCACCAGAGCAAACTCTCAAGCTTGAGCATGTGGAGAAAATCTTTGAAGAAAATGCATATATTCAACTGTTGCTTCTTTTTTTTCCTTCCACTATGGGAACATAAAATCCTGGAATGTTGTCTTTTGGAGGCTGACTTCTGGATGTTGAATCATAACGATTCACACCCTGGGAAAATGTTTTCCATGTACATCATAAAAGCACACTGCTAAATCATGGCACCAGGCCTGCTGGAATGTGGACAGCAGCTAGAAGATTGTTATGTAAAACCATATTAGATTTTTTATAACAGTCTTGGTCTATGACTACTGGTCTCCTCTTTCCATAATGATGTGCTAGAAGAAACCTGTGGCAGATTTATGTCATAGGGGTGCTGCCATTTCCCAGCAGGATGCCTCTGTTCAGCCAGTTGTTCTGTCTTCTTGTCAGGGAGTGCTTTGAGGGGTCGACTGGTATCAAAGGGAATGCAAATCTGCAATTAAAGAGAAAGTGCTTAAGCTCCATGATTTATAAAACAAATGTACAAGTTAGTGCTGATTCTGAAACAAACTTGTGCTGTAATGCTGGGACCTCATCTGTCTGGAGGGGAAGAGGTGTAAAGTGCAGCAAACCCCACAAAAATAAAGCTGAATTTCCAGTGTGTTGCATGCCAGGATGCAAGTGCTGCTTGTGCTGTTAATAGGTGCACAACTTAATGAGTATTATTACTATAATTAATCATTTTCATTGCAACTAATATAACTACAGTATGAGCCTATTGAAAAATAAGAATTAAATAAAGAACAGGGATTACACAATCATTGTGTCTTGATGAACCCCAGTGCCACAGAATTTTACCTATCCCACAGAAGAAAGTTGAGCAGGCAGCAAGTGCAGTTACATGGCTACAGAATTAAATGCTGTTCTATTATTATAAACTAATCACAGAAGGACTGAGGAGACTCAAGCATCACTCATAAAAAGCTTGACATCTCAACAAGTAAAAGATGTAAGTGATGCTTCATAGTCCCCAAACAGTTTCTTTAGGTGTGATTTATTAAATAAAAATGCACTCCACCACACAGGTTGGATGATTATAATTTCAGTATTATTTATGGAGTCTTGTTTCTTAAGTACTCCGTAGGTTTTTCTGTTTGAAATCTATCTCACCATAATTTATGTTTTAGGCATTCAACATTATCCTACAGTGTGGAATTCAAATTTGCATTCATAAGAAATTCCGAGAAGAAAACCTTTGTAACAGTGTAATTTCCTAGCCTGTCCCTATTGATTGTGGGGATGAATTTTTTTCATGGAAAAATCTTTGAGAGCTTGTATAACATAAGCTGCCTTTCTCTCTGGCATAATTAATTTTATGGCAAGATGCAAAAGATGCATTTTATTTAGTGCACTCAGAAATACTGTACTTTTAAGGTTTTGAATGCTAATATTTTCCATTGCTGAAACTTGGAAAAGCTGCTGAGAAAGACCAAAACCATGTCCAAAACTTTAAGTATATTCCAAAGTAAATGAAAGTTTGACCAGTGTGTTCCACCTCAGTTCAAAGGCAGAGTTTTAGTTTAGCCTGCATTAGAGCACTATTGAGAATTTGTTTGTATTTTGTCTCACCATTTAAAGCAGGAACATACTCAGTTGTCTTCTTCACAGAGAGGAAAAGAGAACTAGTGTTGTAGTACAGAATAAAATATTACTTCTCTCAGGTGTAGATGCTATATAGACCATTAAGAGAAAACATTGCACATGGAAAATGAATGGATCTGAAGAACCAAAAGGAATAACAACAACAACATTGTATCTCTGAGTCCCTTCCAACTCATTCATCTGGTGCAACTTTAAGATCAGTATCACACTGGATAATTGGTACTGGCAAGTGAGTGGCACTTCTGTCCCTACATCTTCCTGATTCTCTCAAACAAACACATCCCAGGAGAATAACATAGGGTTAAAATAATGAGATTTTTTATAAAAAATACTTTTTCTATCTTAAAGGGTTAAAAAAATACAAGTGAGGACTTAATTTCCTCTATTTTTTATTGAAGAAACATGTAGCAGAGGACTTGGAGATCTCTTGAAGTAAATCTTGAAATACCTTAGCTCCAGGCACCATGGACTCTACCTCTCCTATTACTTTGTTCTCATGATATAAATCACTGCAGTGAAGAAGATGCATGGACCCTTTGGGATCTCAGGTTGTGAGCAGCATTGATACACCATGCTGATTTCATCAGTATGACACTGGACAGGCTCTATGCAGAAAGTGGTGTTTTGTTACCCATATATGGTTTTTTTAAGTTTGGGGATTTTTTTTTGTCATTGTTGGTTTTATTTTGTTGGGTTTTTTTTTTTTTTTGTCTGTTGGTTTGGTTTGAGTTTGTTGGTTGCTTTTTTTTTCTTTTTTTTTCCAACTCAGAATGACATTATAAGCTGTAATTATTAATATCTACAGAGAAATGAAGACCAGCTGCAGTAATAGGTATTGAGTTCATGCAATATCTAGTACATAGTTCCTAAGCAACTGGTTGGACATAATGCTTATTGCTTGCCAAAATCAAATGAGAAACAGGAAAGTCTCCAGAATAACATGGGTGAAAATGGCAGGGATAGTAACAAGGAACAGATGTTTGTACTGCTGTTCCTATTGAAATTGGTCACAATGCTCCTGATCTATCTCTGATAGAGGTAAATTGTCCTCTTGGTTGCTTTACCTAATGAACATAAAAGTTTATGTGATTTAAGTCTGTTGTGCAAATGTTGTCACTGTGGAAAACAGTAAGTTAGTTTATATACCTTGAGCCTTATATATAAATTAAAGAACATTTACTTTTTACTTTTTTTTTTTTCCGTGTAAGACTTTCATGGTAACAACTGTAAGAATAATAAAAAAGAAATATATTTCCAAGAACTTTTCTATAATACCAGAATCTTGAGTGCAGGATGTCTGACTTATATTAGTGTCATAATGCAAACACTGAAGTTTTCACTCACATTTTTCCACACCTGTCTCTGAGTTATATAGAAGGAAGTGAAGAAATTACTAAAATACTGAAATGAGAAAAGGCTGCTAGTTTTAAACAAGAGGGAAAGCTAATTGCAAAAATGTAACTTTCCACTAGAGATTTTTAAAAGAAAACTAATTAATCTGAAGTTCTCGAGTAATGTGTTCAGTTGTGGGTTCTTAAGTACAGAAAAAGGCATTGGGGTGCTGGGCTGTGTCCAGAGGAGGGCAATTACACTGGGGAAGGGTCTAGAGAACAAGTCTTATGAGGAATAAGCTGAAGCAACTGGGATTATTTTGTCTGAAGGAGTCTGAGGGGAGACCTTATAGCTCTCTACAACTACTTGTAAGGAGGTTGTAGTAAGGTGGGGGTCAGTCTTTTGTCCCATGTAGCAAGCAATAGGACAAGGTGTGCAACAGGAGGTTTAGGTTGGACATTTTTTCATTAAAAGGGTTGTCAAATATTGGAACAGGTTCCAGAGGGAAGTGGTTGAATCACCACCCTTGAGTGTATTGAGGTTGTGTAGATACAGTGCTTAGGGACATGCTTTAGCAGTGGGCACGTCAAGTAGGGTTAATGGTTGGACTCAATCAGCTTGAAGGTCTCTTCCAACAGAGATGATTCTATGATTCTAAATACATGAAGCAGCACCAGTGGTCTCATGTAGTACTCAGAGAGGTGCATTTCTCTGTTTCTGTGAAAGGATCTCCTCTACATACTCACCCAGAATATTTATTAAGAGGCTGACTGCAATGTATACAATAAACCATTGCAAACACATTTTGACCATCAACCTCATCCAGTGGCTATAAGACAAAAGGGCCTGAAGTTAAACAGAATGACTTTCCTCCATCCTCTTTGAGGAAAAAAATTCAGCAGTTTACAAGCTTTTTAATTTCTCATGTGCCTCCCATGCCTCAACTGTTTCACAGAGAATACCAACAGACTGTGAAGAAGAACGAAACACAGTTTTGCTATAAAAAAATAATAGCACAAACTCTTCAAATTATTCAAAAATGTCAAACCACTTAAATGTATAATATCCTCCTTGGTGGTTGCTTGAGGAAAACCAAAGGAATCTCTTGGTTGAACAGCATTCAGGGAATGAAAATGCACAGCACTTAACAGAGGTAGCCCAAGGTAAACAGGGTCCAGGAAATCTTGTGCTTCTAAAGACAGAAGAAAATTCAGCTTCAAGGTTGATTTGCTGTGAAAATATTCCACAAGAATTTTTGTAAAAGTGTAACTTTTTGCTAGAGAATTTTTTTAATAAAACAAATTCACCTGACGTTCTAAATACAAGAAGATTTGAAGTGAAGCAGCACAAAAAGTCACTTACAGTACTAAGAGAGGTTTTTTGCAGTGAAAAATTTCCAAAACTTCTTTACAATTTTCCCTCTAATTCTCAATGATTCCATACCAAGTCTGATGGAAGGGGGAAGAGGAAAAAGGCAAAAACCAAACTGAGGAAAATTTCTGCTGTATCTTTTTAAGAGTCTCTCCTCTCTCCTCAGAGGAGGTGGGATTCATTTTGGCAAGCTACTACAGCCTGGAGGTGCCTACCTCTGAGCTATTCTAAGTTCCCTGTGTGATCCATGGAGAAAAGTAGGCGCCTGTAAGGCGTGACTCATATAATCTATTTCAAACACCTACTCTGAGATAAGATGTCCATATAGGAGCCAAGGGTGTCTGGCTCAGAAGTATATGTCTACACTTGGCCAGATGAATCTTATCCAGTATGGCTATACTGCAGACTGCCAAGAAACAAGATAAATTTAGCTGTATAGAGCTCAGTGCTGTCACAGTGGAGTTTTTAAAACCTCAGGTATTTCTTACTCTACACTGTAGTTTTCCATAAGACAGCATCCACCTGAGATAGCAGAGCTCAGGTGTTTCAGGCCCCTTTTTTTTCCCTGGCTGCTACCTCTCACTGGGCATTGTGGCACATTGTCATCCTGTCACGGTTTAGGTTTAGGGTTAGGGTGGCCATTTAGATGTATAACAGATGCTCTGTTAACCCTCCTCCCTCTCCAAAGGGGAAGAGAAAGGGAATAAGGGAGAGAGACTTGGTGATTAGAAAATGAAAATAGAACACTTTAATGAAAATATTATTAATAAAAATGGAATTTATACGAATATGTACAAAACTGGTATCAAACCCAACCCCCTTTATGGTAATTATGTCACCGTCACCACTGATGCTGTGGAACAGGCACTGGGAAAGTCCCAGACTGTGCTAAGCAGCAGACAGGAGCTGTGTTCAGGAGCTGGATTCTGGTACTGGATTCAGGAACACACCGATGGGTATCGAAGGCAGAATGGACAGAATTCCCCTTGGTGCTCTGAGGAGTGAACCGAAAGAGGACTCGAGCCAAGCCCAGCCAAGCTGGCAAAGTGGTCCGAGAGGGCAAAGAGGGAGAGCCCCCCAAGAGAAGAAAGCAAGACCCTCCAGATCCCTCAGCTTTATACTAAACATGACATGTATGGGCTGGAATCCCTTGCTGGTCAGTTTGGGGTCACCTGTCCTGCCCACTCCTCCCTGCAGGTGCAGCCTTTCACTTTCTGCACCCCCCAGTGTGGTACAGAAGATCCAGCAGTGGCCTGGGTCTGCACACCAATCCTTGGCAGTAACTCTGAACATGGGGTGTTATCCCTGCTAGAAGCAGCCACTGCCTGGAGAAACTGGCTGCTGACTTCAGACAGTGCAGTTAGTTAGAACTGAGCTGAGAAGTAAAATCACCAAACAGAATTGGTTCTGGTCTCATTCAAACCAGGACACATCATGAAGGCAGGAAAGTCAAGAGATCATCCCGTGTACAGTGTGGGACTAAGGAAACCAGGAGATACCTGTGCATGTATGGTGAAGAACTAGGACCTCCTATCCATTAGGAATTAAGGAATTATAAGACTTCTGTACTGGTGAAACTGCTGAGGCATTCTGAGTCCTGTTCTGGAGCTGATGTTTTTAATGCCTCTGAAATCCTTCCAGTGAAGTCAGAGGTCTGTACATGCTGCCTGTCAGTAGAAATGAAGAATATCAATCTTTTTATTTTGCCAAAGAGAAGGTTAGCACATTACTTTATCGAGGTTTAAGAGTTGCTACAGAGTGACATTTCTGATATGGGATGACAATTTAATCTGGTGAATGAAAGCACGATGCTATTCCATCTCTAAAGTAAAACCATATTAATTCAGGCTTCAAAAAGGTGCATATTTTTTACATTAAGGCTAAATAACTGCTGGAATAACTTTATCTAGGAGTTTTATAGATTTTTTTTTTCCTTAAAAATCCTTTTTAATCTAGATGTGATACAGCACAATGACCCCTTATTGCTTTAATGGAGGAATTAAACAGTGAAATATTACTGCCTGTGAAGTGAGACTCTCAAGGTATCCCTTCTGCCTCAAAAGCTGTTTAATGGGTCAAGTGCAGCATCGGATCCCAGCGTCTCACAGTCCTGGGAAACCTACATTTCAGAAAGGTCTGTGCAGCCTTTCCCATTTTCAGTACAATCACTGTCAATCACCTGGGCCTATCTTCCTCACATTCTTTTCCTTTAATAAGGTTTTTGATCTGAAAATCGTGTGCAGTGTACTAGCTTTCTGGGAGCTGGACTCATTCTATAGAAACTTAGATAAGGGAGCTGTAGAAGCAGAGTGTGGTGGAGCTGAAGGCTGTGACTGTGAGCTGTGTCATGGGGCGGTTCGATGGCCTGGGCTTAGGTTTGAGGTGTTTTACTGCTAAATCTCAGATGGATTGTTATCACTGTTATGTTCCAGAATACTTTTGGTAGGTCAAATATACATTTCTCATTTAATTTTGACAGAATAAAATGAATACTTATAACTCCAGGCAACAAATACAGGTCCCTGATTAGCAAGCTGGTCTGTCTTTGCTTCTCATAGTGGAAGGAACTTGGGATTCTTGCTTTTCACCACTCCCTTGAGGATGCTCTTTTGAAACCTAGATTATAGGATGAATTTTTACCAGAACTTTGTTATTAAGTAGTACTCTCTCTCACTGCCCCACCTTCCTTTCCCAAAGCTTGCCTCTGTATCTTCAGTGTCAGTGCTGATGAATTTGTTTCTCCCTGTGTTTCTTGCTCAGACTTTATTGAGGCTGAGTAAGATCTTGGCCACACCTGAATTTCTCATCTCATCAGCTAAATATGTTTCTCCTTTGAATATTTTTTGGTGTAGGCAGAACTACAGTGTTTCTGTTAAAAAAGCATGGAATTGCAATTCCATACGGTCTGCTTTGTTTTGTAGGTGTTCCTGTTGGGGATATGTTCTCCTCCCTTTTCTGGTCAAAGCATATAGGGCACACTTCTGAAATGAACTACACAAGATTCCTACAGTGTGTTCCTCTACCTTTACCAAGAGGCTAAAAAACTGAATACATTTTAGAAGATGTATTGCAGACAGAGTGCACAGCCCCTAGAGAATTGTGGAAGCACTGATTGTATAAACTAGTCTCTGAAACCAAAATTTATTTTAGAGTGGAAACATCTTTTGGTTTTTGCACAATTGGATTTTCTACTCTGTAATTAAATAAAAGTGGCTTCTCAGAAAGCAGAAGCAGCTTAAAGAAATTATATATTTTATAGGAAAAAAACCCCTGTCATAGTTAAGATTTAAATTTTTTTGCTGATCCCATCCATTTCTCTTTGATAGAATGTCAATATCAGTCACCTAATGCTGCAGCAGCACTCTGATATGCATGATTGAGAGGTTTGGAAAAACATATCATCTGGAAGTCAGACCTTTTGCATAAAGGCTTTTAGATGACACTGCAGTTTACAGCTGTGCCTTCAGGAAGGACTGCTTCTGCACACGAGTGAAGGTACCTCTTCCTCTGCCTCTTCACTTGCAGGGCCACTCTCTGTGTTCCTGCTTGTCTTGGTCTGCTGCAGTGTGTCACAGCTCCTGGCTGCTTGAGGGCGAGCCAGGGTTTCAGTTCACTTCTTGACTGCTTCTACTCAGGATCAAGGAGGAGGATACATTCTTAACTAAAGTCCTTTTCTTATAGCTTCTGTCCTAGGGGTCCTCTTTTTTCTGTGCCAAAATGCCTTTTGATCTACCTCTCCCAGCCAAAACATTCATGAAATGTGCATGACCCCTCACAATGTTCTTACTCCTTGCTGTCAGCTTTGAAAAAGACAGTGATGCTGATGACTGCTGAACTCTGATGTGATGTTGCTGTGGTATAAGTAATACTAGAGCTTGGTCTTTGGAGTGGTTTTCTGGTAGAGGAGGGCTTCCATTTCTATGCTTCATGAGCATATTGACAAATCATATAAAATCATGATGTGCAATTGAGAATAAAGTGAGGAGATGCATATCCTTTTATAATCACATGCATGAGGTAAGAGGATAGAGTTAAGGTGTCCACTGTGATAAGAAAGCAGGGAAACTTCCCAGAGTCTGTAGGTTTTAAGATCTCAAATTAAACATATACGGCACATTTTACACTAAACTAAAATAACTGTAATGGCTACATGTTAGCTTTGGAGAGCGATGCAAATTGCACCACTAAATGCCATCTTTGCATTTAGATTTGAAACTATTCATTGTTCTGTGAAAACATGACCACATTTTGCTTTATAGAAACAGTTTTGTATTTAGGAGAGGAACTTAGTTTGTCCATTTTGCTTACATATTATTAACAAACATTGCTAGGAATATGGAAGTCATCTACTCCAGCAGGTGATGTCTCTCATACTAAGCTCAGATAAGGGAGATTAATTGCTCTTTAAAGGTGCTTTTATTTATTTTTTTTTTCTATTATCAGCTAGAAAAAAAGAAGGACTAGCCTAGGCTTAGATCTTTGTTTCTATATTTGTCTTTGTTAAGCACCTCAAGTGAAAAGGATAAACCCATATTCTGTCATGGATCAATGGCACAGCTTTCAGGTCATGTTAATTTTCCTAAGATAAGGTTAATTTGTATCATTGCAACACTGTGGTAATACGCTTGTTTTGCAAAAGAAGTAGTTCAGGGGAGGGAAAGAAAAGGAGCAAAACCTTGAAGTGACCTAGTGTAGCACTTCCTAGCTTGGTTGGATATCCCTCACGAGAGCAGTGGCAGCCCTGTAGATACAGAAGAGAATCCACATGTGGGTCATCACCTGTGGGTCATCAATATGCTCAGGAGCCAAAAGCACCTGAACTACAGTGAGAAGCTGAGGGAATCAGTGAAGAAGTTGAAGGGTGGGTACAGTGTATGGTAGCATGTACCTAATTAAGTTAGAGAGATGACAGAGCCAAAGTTTTCTTGTTGGCAAGTGGTAAATGGCCACAGTGAGTCTTGGAAGGCTCAGGCTAGGTGTGAGGAGAAGGTCCTGCTGAAGCATCCGTGCAGTCTGGGGGTAAGCTGCTGCTGTTCCCAACTCACAGGCTGTTTACAAATTGCTCCCAGTATCAGTCTGTCATTCCACTTAGGGCACTGCCCCCTGACACCTCTGCTCAAATCCCTGCAATGCTTCAATACCAAGGAGGCAGCTGAAATTGGATTTCCCACATGTCATGTGAGGGTGCTTTAATGATCCGTTCTGTTTTCTGGGGAAAAGCCAGAAACAAACACACCCTTCTGAGGGTCTCAGTTTCCCCAGCTGGGAAGCTCTTTTATAGGATGGGACAGTTTTCTTAGCTCTAGGTGCAAACTGTGATTGCTGAATGTCAAATGTCCTGTTGGGATTCTGGAACTCTAGTTCCAGTACCCCTTTTAAAATGTAAGCTGCTTTCCAAGGCTGGTCATTTTGTAACAGTAACTAATAAACTTGGAGAGTTTAGAAAATTAGTGAAAAGTGAGAAATATGAAACTGGAAAGTGCTATTTTAGCATTGCTCTTCAGCATGAAAGGGCATCTTAAAATCTTCCATAGCTTGCATTAAGTCTTCTTGATATTTTCTTCTGTCTCATTAATCCCAACCAATTTTAGATGACAGAAACAAATGCTTCTTCTTTTGAATGTTATCACTTTAATCCCACTTCACCTTGAGTTCACTCCAGGAAATGATTTTTTTTTCCTATTGAAAAGATTGTAAAATAAGCACAACTTTTTGGTAGCACAATCAAACTATTTATTTATTCTGTTATATTAGTGGTATCATCCCTCTTGATTTCCAGGGTAAGCATAGTACAATGTAAATTTTAAAATAACAATTTATTACATCTTCAAGGGTTGGAGAACTTTACTGAAAGAATTCCTGAGTCTTACTTCAATGGTCCATCAACCTTGTAGACTGTTCTGGTTCTTTGCCCTCAGAGAGGTTATTTTGTATTTGATTGTTTTTAAACTGCATTTTTTATTTTATTGATCTATCCACTGACTATACAACTTGCAGATCCCCAGCATTGTGCTGTGGTACTGAATATATGCTTTGTTTCCAGACAACAAACCCAGTAAAAATTTATGTACCTTGGAGGCAAGTAGAAACCTTGCATTGTCTATGTGCACACAAAACCCACAAGAATACTGAAAGTTTTCCCATTCAATTGCTCTTTCTGAGCTTCATCGATGCAGTCTCAGGTAATCTCTCTCTGTCACACACACTTTCATATTTCACTTGGTAATGACTCCCCGTGTATGGAATCATTCAGGCTTCAGAAAGAGGCAAAACAAAGCAGCAGTGGGACTTTTTTTCTTTTGAAATATCAGGATGTATTGGAGGGTGGTGAGGAGCCCTCCCTGGTTGACACCAAACTGGGGGAGTGACTGATAGGCTGGAGGAGAGGGCTGCTATTCAGAGACACTTCAGCAGGCTGGTCTTAATGGCAAAGTCCAGCATCTGGGGTGGGATAACCCATATGGAAAGTAGAGGCTGGGGCAGCTTTTCAGAAGAGAAATGTGGGTCCTCATGGACAGCACAGTAATGTACTTGGTGGCCATGGAGTCCACCACAAACTGAGAGTTGTTAGTAACAGCTCATGACACTTCATTTGAAGTCCTGTGCATGTGGGTGCTCAAAATCAGCTGGAGATATGTTCCAGATACCTCTGTACACTCCACACTTTAATGCAGCAGTACAGATAAGAGTATAAGATAACAATACCTGTTATTTGTGCAGAGTGGGACCTGTCAGGGCATGCTAATAAACCACAGGAGTCCTCAGTGGTCATTGTAGAATAACAGAGCAGGCAAGACTCTGAAGGTTCAATAGAGATGGTAAATTATAGTTGTTTTGGTGTCCAAAGCAGATTTTCCTGAGCAACCTGACTCCTACAGCTCACAGATGTAAGGGGTGATGCTGTCAGGAAATTTCTTTTAAAAGGAAGGGTATACTGGAGACATGAAGTGCTAGCAGGCAATTGAGATCTGGGCTTCAAATCAGGAGAATTTCCCCCCAAGGTCTTGATTTTTCTCTGTAAACTACAGATGGTGTGTAGGACAACAGCTTCTAAATGGGGTGTCACATCTTAGTTAAAAAAGCTAAGCAAGATGAATCTGGGTCAGTTCTGGGCTGAGTTTTGTCAGTAATATTGCAATTAGGATTAAAGCTCCAAACAGTTTACATTTGCATTTCATTCTGTTCTGAACTGCACCCTTTTGGCACAGCCTGGATTTCAATCTGACTCACCACTACACTTAGAAATGTCAGTCCCTGACTTGTTAAATCACATCCCTAACTCTTAAGCAAGGAAACTAATTTATTTTAAATAATTAAACTTCAAATTTAGCCTTTTCCTCATCTTTAAACTGGAATGCAGCAGCCTGAGAAAGACTAGGTTTGTACCAGTTGATTGTGGGAAGTTCATTGTACGTACGTCCTGAGGAGTACATCAGCAGGAGCAGCAAAGGTTTTTCCTCAAGCATGCAAGATGAGACCAAATTTGCTTATGAAAATAAGCTGAGAATGTGAGGATAGCTACTTCATCCATCACCCATACCAGAGCTTCCAGATCAGCATTTCAGAGCCATATCCTCACCCGTCTAAAACACTCTTGACAGAGCTGCAGTGAGGTCCTGTCTTGTTCAGCACTTGCTGCTGCTTTTTTCTTTATTCTGGGGTTATCTGTCCTGTCTCCCATGACACAGACAGGCAGCCAGTGCTAGGGCCACACGCGTGGTGAAATGCGTTTCTGAAAGGCTCGTGTCTGCTAACACAGAGCTGCTGTTCTGGCAGTAGATCACTGGAGATTTGGCACCTCGGGCTCTTCCAAGTGCATTTGGGCTGTGGCTGAGCTGCCTGCTATCCCGGGCACCGTCTGGGAGGGAGTTGAGCCTGTCAGATCTTGCATCCTCTCACCATGGAATACCCACGTTTTTGGTGCACCAAGACTTGTAATCACTACTGCAGCCAAAATGTGGCCAGGGGCAGAGTTAACTAAAAACTTCCCTCTAAAACTTCCCACAGGAATCATAGCTGCTTCTTGGTATGGAGTGGCTTTCCTTCCTCTTTACCCACAGTATGTTTTTACTGTAAGGGTGTCCACCCAATGAAGAGAGGCAGGGAACTGGGGGCTGATCAAGTTGGAAGGACTCCCTCTGGTCCCACCTGAGTGTCTCACTTGTACGTTGAGATTAGTGGAATCTGAGGTTGTACATGGCATATACAGAACGATCAGGTGAGGTCTAAGTGAGGGTGACAGTGGGTGCTGTGTAATGGCCACACACTGAACGTGTACAGCGTGGACTTCAACAAGGTGCACCCGCCTGCAGCCCTCTGCAGGGAGCCATTTAGGTCATGCACTCCTGGCCAGGGAGCATTGACTGACACGGGGCTTGGTGTGACACAGCAGTGGGTTTAGGTGTCTTTTGCAATCCCCAACTGAGAGTACAGTTTTCCACATCCTGCAGGACTGCAGCCTGGAGAACAGAAAACACCTGTCAAATTCCATTTTGTATTACATATTCATAACTTGTTAGAGCAGGTCCCGCTCTGTCACAGCAGTGACCTTTGTATGTTATACATCTATTGTTCTTCGCTGCACAGAGTCAGCACTGCCAGCTGCTGTAGTCCCCAATGCAGCTGTAGCTGCTGGAGGTTTTGTTTCAGCCCCAAAAGTAAAGAAAGACCTGACTGTTCAGCATAAGTGGATGCATGTTTATTGCTGGCCTTGCGATGTAGTCTGAGTAGTCATGGGATGGTGCTGTAGGGTGTGTTCTGCCAGGAAGGGTTGCCACTTCCAAGGGTTACATTTGTCATCAAGTGGAAGACAGTTGAGCACAGTTCTGTTGACTGAGGAAAGCCTTGTGAAAATAACTGCCTCCTTTTAGCAAGATTTACAGCCTCTAAATGGATAGATTTCTGGAGCCTCAGAGACTTAGAGTGGTACGGCTATTGGAACAACTGCTAATGAGTTAATTACAGTGGATTCATTAGTTAAAATTGCTGTTAGAGACTTGACTGTTGCAGATAACTTTGTCTGCTGGCAAGTGGCTTACGCTGCTGGGCAGACCTCTGCCTGATTGATGACTCTTCCACCATCACATGGTGTTCTTTCCTGCTTATCCTGAAATTCAGTTCTGATTTTATTTATTAATAAAAAATGACTTGTGGTTCTGAAGATACTTCGTATGTGCTGCAAGTGCTCTGTGAAGCACTGTCACTAGTATCTATTCAGTGATTCCTGTCTACAAGGTGCCTTCCTGCATGGCAGCTCTTCCTCTGAAATATAGACAGCTATCCATCACTCATAAAATCTAAGGCATTGAGAGTCTTACAAAGAGAAATGAATATAATCCATATCCTCTGAGTGTCATTTTGTGCAAAATTAGGATTTGTCAACAGAACAAAAATTTGTTGTGTAAATCTATAGGTAAATTCTTTCTTCGTGAGCACCTACTACATACTTAAAATGGATGCCTAGAAGTGATCTTTCTTGTTTTTGGGTTGTTTTTTTTTTATTTATTTTATATATATAGAAAATCACAGAGATTGCCCAGAACATGTAACATTTACTCTGGTCCCTTTCTTGTAAATAGCAAACATACAATCAACCCCCCTAAAAGTATTTAAAAGCAGTTCAGAGGCAAGGTCTCAACCTTACCCCAAATATTTTTCTCTGGCAAAATTTGTTTTGGATGGGTGTTGGAGCCCTTTGGAGGTACCCTCACACTTCCCAGACTCCTCCAGTAAAGCCTATAGCTCTTGTGCCGGGTTTTTTTTAGATACTTTCTATTAACTTTTTGATTAATCTCAATGAATATCTTCTTTTCACCTTGGCTCAACAAGAATAGCATTTCAATTTCTCTCTTGTCCAGCTTGGTGTACCCTTGACCTGAGGGTTTAATTGCTATTCAGAGTCTTACAAGCTTTTTCATTAGGATACACAGTCTGATTTTTCTGCACTACAAATCTGTTTTTTCAAACACCTGCAAAATCCCATTTCTCTAAACAGAGTAGGAGTCTTAATTTTGCTCATAGTTCCACACCTCTTTCCAGCCTGGTTTGTGCCTGTGCTGGCCAATAGACAAATGAAAGTCAATCTCTATTAACCCCTTTCCCTCTCCAAAGGGGAAGAGAAAGGGAATAAGGGAGAAACCCTTATTGATTGGAAAAGAAAACTAAAACAGCTTTAAGGAAAATAATAACAATAAAATGAAATATATACAGGACAGGGATTGAAGGCAGAAGGACAGAGTCGTTGAAAAAGAGAGTTTGACTATCATGATCGCTCAGCTTTATAGAGCTTTATCCCTTTATATGGGCTGGAATACTTCACTGGTCAGTTTAGGGTCACTTGTCCTGTCTGCTCCTCTCTGCAGGTGTGGCCTTTTATTTTCTGCACCCTCACCGTGGTACATGAGATTTAGCAGTGACCTTAGTCTTCATAGGAGCAATTACAAATAAGAGCCTTTCTGCACTCCAGTCCTTGGTAGTAACTGTAAACATGGAGCATTATCCTTGTGCTAGAAGCAGACACTGCCTGTGAAAATATGCCATTAAATTCAGACAGTGCAGTTAGTAAGAAGAGACTGAGCTGAAAAGTAAAATCCCTGAACAGAATTAGTTCTGTTCTCCCTCAAAACAGGATATACATCTGTAGAAGTTTCTCTTATTGTATACTTGAAATCACACTAATTGCATTTCCACTGCAGACGTTTGGATAGGCTTTTGTTGCCTCTCTCCCATGTGTATGTGCATAGACATGTCTGCAGCAAGCACCACTGAGCTGCTTATAGCATCCAATCCCCAATCAAACCTGTCTGTCCCATCTTCCTTCCAGCAGCCTCAGTAAGCTGTGCCTCAGTAGAAGTCTGTAATTCATATGCTGAGCTGCTAAAATTTTTCTTGACTCTTTGTAGCTGCTTAGAGAAATACTTCAGGTAATGGTGTATCAGGGAGAAGTAAATACTTGTCTTCAGAAGTCACTGAATTGTCCCAGTTCCAATGAATCATGGTTTCCTTGTGTGTTTAGTTATGCTTCTTTTACAACAGGCACTTTATTGTGATTTCTGGAGCAGGTTTCAGAAAGCCATGTGATACTTGTAACAAGTGCTTGAAGTGTTTCAATGCCGAAGTTAAACTAAAAAGACCTGTAAAGCTAAACTAAATATACTTGTGAAATTGATCTATAAATTGCTCGTCTTTTAAGTATTAAAGTCAACATTTAAGAGCAATAGTCTCTGCACAGTGAAGATAGTTGGAGAATGTCTTCCACACCTGGCTTCCATGTGAACAGTAAGCTTATGTAAAGGTTGCCAGTCTTATCTGAGAATGGTAGAAGAGTAGCTGTAGCTGTAGGCAAAAAAGAAAACCCTCAGCATAGTTCCCACAGAATATTTGAAAAAGCTCTCTTCTCCCAACCATCCTTTTGATGCTGTCTTCACACTCAGGCCTGAATGTACAGGAGCAAGTCCAGTGAATGGCCAGAGAGAAGATTAAGGGACTGCAGCATTTGTCATATGAGGAGAGGTTGTGGGAAGACTCAGGGTGACTTTATCCATTTGATAAATACTTGATTGGTTTAGGCTGGAGTGGAGTAAAGATGACAGAGTCTAGTGTCCAGGGCAGGAGGCAATGGGCACAATTTGAAATAGAAAAAATTTCACTTAAACATTTACTGGACATAGTCCTGGGCAACCTGCTGTCACTGACTCTTCCCCGAGCAGGGAGCTGGACTGACTGAGCTGCCATCCTGTCTCAGCTGGTCTGTGATTCTATGATAAAACAGTAAGCTCTGTTTTGCTTTGTTTCTTTTGCAAAAATGACACTGCAATCCAACCATATATACCAGTGAAGCTTCATCTGTGGTTTATGTTTTTGACATTTCATAGTTCCCTCCAGCAGCTGCAATATCCACGTCCATGATGAACTGACAAGATTGAAAGGTACCTGCTTACTGAAAAGGTCATTTTTGGTATCCTTTCACTTGTGCCATAAAAATAAAGCCAATCCCTAACTAGGGTGTCTTGGCTTTGATTTTGTGTATGTACTTGTGGTTTTTTACCCCTTTCCCTGCCGGGGTGTTTTACTATCAAAAGTCAGTTTGTGAACTCCAGAAACATCTACCAGCTTGGCCGACCTGTTCTGATGTGTCATTTTGGCTGAACAGTGGGGCTGTCTCTCGCTGTCCCATTACTAATGCATTAGCACTTCCTGACAGTAATAAACCAAAATCCATTTGCAAGGTGCAAAAAAACTGCTGCTTTCTTGATAAACCTCAATAAACTTTCAAGATGGCAGCTATTATGCCATTCCCTTGCAGCTGATCAGTCGTGCTCTTCGCTGGAAGCAGAAAGGAGAGGCATGTTGTTCATCACAGGAACCATTGTCCCTGACATTAAGTTGCTGTAGCTGTGGCTGCTTCTGCAGCCAGTGATGCACTGCTCATCAGCTCAGTCCCAGAGTTGCACTCACTGCTGATTCAACTCCACTATCATCACAGATATTATTTTTTGTGATAATATTATGAGGCAGTGTCTATATCAGGAGCTATAAAAATGTTAAGATGGGAAGGAGGATGATGATTTATTGGCTTGAGCTCAGGGCTGTACCAATGGGACTTTGAAGCAAGCCTGTGCTGGTCCAGTTTGGATTCATACTAGGGCTGGCTGGCATCTCTCTGTGTTAGGTTTTTAATTTAAGCTCATTAATGGGGGCTTGCTCTCCTGGGCAGGATGCTGGTGGAGCACAGCTGTGCACTATGGGTGTCCAGTCTCTTGTCTTCCCTTCTCAGAAGCTGCCCTCCTGGCAGGAACAAAGGGAACGTGGCAGCCCAAAGTGCCACAGTCTTCTTCAGGGCATATTGCACACCTTCCAGCTGATGATAGCTGATGGTGGCTTCATGCACCTGACACAGTAGATATGCTGCACCCAAGACCAGTGAGTGGCAGCTGCCTAGTGCAGACTGTGTGGCTTCCATTGCAAGGGCAGCCCCAGACTTTGAGCCCAAGAGCAGGGAAAGGGCTTAACACTTTCAGCTGAGCCCACTTAAAGTTTTCACAAGAAAACTTCAAAGTGTGAAGGGTTTTAATCTTAACTGATCATTTTCAAAAATTTCAAGCCTCCTCCTGAGAAAGGCTGTGTGCCTACAGAACATAGAGGTTTCTTGTGGAACCTATAGAGCCAGAGGCACACAACATGGATGTTGGTTTGTGTGGGAATGGTTTGCCTTCAACTTCAACGTAGGCCCATTTTAGCAGGTCCTGCAGTGATCACTGTGAACATAAAAGACCACCACAATGCTGTATCAGAAGATTTTTGAATATAAAAATGCTGCTAGTGGAAGTAAAGTGAATTTCAGCTACGTAGAACTGAGTCTGCAATATGGGAATTTTCTTGCAGAGAATTATTTTTTTCCTTCAGTCTGATGGTCTGAAATGTTCCAGATTTCATTTCAGGGAAACATTCATTAAACAGTTGTAGCTGCCTATCTGTTAGGTGGTTGGTGAAACAAAGTTTATTAACTGATCCATATCCAGAAATGTTATTAAATCCAAGAATTTTATGTAATATTGTATTGCTCAGATGCCAGATATTGGTAGGCCCAAGAATTTTAATACGAGTGAGGTGTCCAGAAATTGTGGTTATTCTCATAAGTGTAAATTGTCACAAGCATGTTCATCAGCAGCTATGAAAATACATTTAGAAATACATGATTTTTTTGTTGGAAATAAAAAAAGTTAATTCAACCTCTGTCATCTCAGGAATTAGATATTTCCCAAAATGTTGGGGTTTTTACCATTTTGCATCTTCTTAAGCTAGCTTCCTACTGTATGATGAATTGTTAACTTGAAGATAAAGAAGAAAGTCCTGAAGAAAGTGTCAGGTCCTGTGCTGCTGCTGGAAATCAAATGTTCAAGAGCAACAGAGAATAACCTCACTGAAGCACAGGAGGACAAAGAAATTTGCTGAAATATTGCCTTGCACCTTTTGTGACCACCAGCTCCTGTACAAAGCTGAGCACTGAATATTAGTTGTCTCTGTCCTTTGTGAAAGTCACTTAAAAGAAATTGCAGGAAGTGCAGAATCAAGCATCAACATTTACAATTTAAAAGCCTTCTAGCAGAGTGAATGAGAATGTCTATCTCTGCTGCATCAGAGCCTTGACTTGCAAATGGCTCTGTGTAGCTGCTTGCATGAATCCAGCAATGGATCTGGGTTTAAGATTTTCTCATGGAGCCTCCATTAGACCTAAGAAGGGCTTTGAAAACTTATTTTTAGACAGTAAAGGACAGAAGGGATCAGCAGAACGATGGAGTCTGACCTTCTGCATAATCCTGCACCTCCTCCACAGCAGGACATGAGCTGCTTTTTGTAATGAGATGAAGCAAAGCCAAAATTTGGAGCCCCGGTTGCTGCATTGGTTTGAGATGCTGTGTTGTGCATATGCCTCTCTGGATTTGTAAAATGACCCTGCAAAACCCAGAAGTAGCTAGGCACATTACATTTCTCTCCTAGGACAGTGTAATAAACATTTCTAAGCGTGACACAGGAGAAACCCCACATTTAGATTTATTGCAGAAGTTACCAATGGGTCTCAGAACAGTTGTAGTGGGTAAAGGGCTGTACAAGTGCAGAAGGCACTGAAAAACCTGTAGCCTAAAGGCAGGCAGAGGCACAGTGTTGAGATCCAAAACTAACTTTAGAATAGCTGGATGAGACATTGGAAGTAATAGAAATACTGCTGGAGCACTGAACTGGAGCAGCTGCTATTTTATATTACTGCTAAATGTGAAAGAGCACTAAAACATTCCCCGAGTCAGTATAGAGACAAAAATCTATATATACAGCATGTTGTTAAGACTGAAAACAGAAAGTAAAATGATTTCCCCTTTTGCCACAGCTTAGTCACAAACCTGTGCTTAAGGAAGTGTCCTTAATGAGACATCAGCTTCCAGAAGGACCTGGATTGCAGCCAACTGCCAGAGAGAGATCACTGGAGATTTGGAGATCATTCTGGAGGGGGTGACTGGAATTTGCTGAGGAAAGGAAATCAATCCAGACTGGCACTTATGGGGAGACGAACAGGATTCCTATATGGGTATGTCATTAATGATCCAAAACACCAGGGTGAAAACAGGTGGATTACTTATCATCTCCAGAAAGGAAAGTAGTTCATAAAAATTTACGTACATGTACACATATCTGGTGTAAAACAACAGTGACAGTTTCTCAAATACATTGTGTTAAGAGGAGACCTCAGGACTGGGGCTATCCACAAAAGTGGACATGGACATGCCTCAAGGATGAATTCACTGTGTCCCCTCCAGATTTCATGGTGCTGAGGTTAGGTTATCCAGTGGCAGCAGCACGGTTGAGATGGCTTGGTTCCAGGAGTGATGGACATACAGGCACATTCACATGAAGAGAAACAGGGAAACTGCTGTTCCCTGATACTGGCCACAGATTACAAGAGTGGGTGTAGCTGCAGCATCATAGGCAGTCACACTCAGCAGCTTCTCTCTCTAGAGGTGTCAGAAGAGCTTGTGCTTCCAGACATTCTGAGAAAAGGACAGGATCTGCAGGAAATTGGTTAAACCCTTCTGTAGTCTATTCCTCAGCAAATTAAAAAAAAATGAAAAATAACTTCTTGGCTACATAGATTTTACAAGTTCATTATATTGCAGCTCATTCATATTAACTGTATATATTATTGTTTTGGAGCAAACAGATCTAAACACTTAAGACCCGCCTGGATCTGTTCCTGGGTGACTTGGTCTAGGTGATCCTGCTCGGGCAGGGGGGTTGGACTAG
>JAOEGS010001061.1:12377-37839 GCA_025447755.1 Corythornis vintsioides | reverse complement strand
CTCATATTCTACCATCTTATCATGCAACAGAATTAAAACATATATATATAAACATATATATATGTATATGTGAGATTGGAAAGCTACACAAGGCTAGATTTTAAACTGCTATTATTGGTGAGTCTTACTTAAGTGAATATAATATGAGGGTTAGGGTTTATGAGTGCAGTCAGCCTTATTCTTGTCCACAAAGGGCAAGAGTAGGAGTGCAGTAGTGGTCTGTAGTTCTTAATCTTAAATCACAAATGGCAATGTTGTGCTCACTGGTACATTCTTGGTCAAGCAATTTTGTTGCCATTAAAAGTTCCCATTTAAAGTAGCCTACTTCAGTCTGCATGTGGAACCACTGGAAGAAAAAGCTTTTTCACTGTGAGGGTGACCAAGCAGTGGCACATTTTTCCCAGGGAGATTGTTGAGTCTCCATCCTTGGAGACAGTAAAAATCTGTCTGGACAATTTCCTTGTTAGCTGGCTTAGATGTCTCTGCTTGAGCAGAGATGGTTGGGCAAGATGACCTCCTGAGGTCCTTTCTTACCTCAACCATTCCATGATTCTGTGGTTCTGTAACGTAATAAAAAAAAAAAAAAAAAAAAGAGAGAGAGGAAAAAAAAAAAAGAAAAGAAAAAGGCTTTGTTGTTTGTTATCCACTTCAAACCGATATTTGAAAATGTGTGGGTGTTTGTACTTTGTGCTTTGTGGAGGTTCAATGTCAGCAACATTGTTTGCCTGTTTTTAGAAAGAAAGCCAAAGTATATTGGTTAGCCACATATAGTGGGATTTAGGTCCAGATTAAGAAGCCTAAATGTGTGTGTGTGAGGAAGATGGTCTGGTCAGCATAGTTATCATATAGCCAATAGGATCATTTGGTAGCAGGAGTGATTCAGGAATCCTTGGAGTATGGGGCAGTGAACTGAGTCCCTCTGTAAACTTCACTGAGTCCAGCAGGAGTGTAGACACCTGCCACACCTAGATTCTTATGTTTTAATCTCTAGATGAGTCTCACTCAAAGCATCTCATTAAAAGCAGAGAGTGTGAAGACTGAAAAATGTATCTATCAAAGTGGAATTTGGCTAAAATAGTGGATAAGATAGTGAACTGTCTTGCAAAAAAACTATACAATGACCCAGGGGCTTGGATTAGTCAAAGGACTTTATTTTTTTCACCATTGTAGAGAGACTGAAACTTTTAGCAGCAAATGATAGTCCATGCTTGGATGCAGATTTGCTGAAACAGATGGATTTACTTGCTCCAGCTACTGAGATGATAACAAGAGAAAATGTCCCTGCTTTGGATGGGCTCTCAATCTTATGTTATAGGGGGTTTTTTTTAATTAAAATGCATATTTTGTATATCTGTTGGATAATTTTCAGATACCTAGAGTCCTGTACCTCCTGGTTCTGTTGTTTATCAGCCTCACTCCCTGAAATGTATCCAGCATGAATAATGGACATTTCCAAATCCAACTCACCACTGAATCATGGGCTTCAGAAATGTATATAATGGCCTACTAGAAAATACAAACTTCTGTATATACAAAATACAGGGAGAGGATTTCCACTGCTTTTGGGATGATTGGAAGTTTATATTCAATGCTGTGTACTAGACACACTGGTGTGAGTTCTGCATGTATTTTTGTTTTATTGTTTTTATGTTCTGACTGAGAGGATTGTGGGTTGTGTTGCCATTTTCCTACCGGAGCAGGAGGTAGCCAGAAATAAACATGCATTTTGTTATTCATTTTGTAGCATGCTACCAAGTTTATGGTTTTCTCTAACAGAACCATATAGTAAAATGTGTGTCACTTAGTCTCCTGAGTGAGTGGTACCTACACAGCTATGAACAGATACCTTCAGTTGTGTGTGGAATAAACCACAGCAGAACAGAAAAATTTTAGTGTTTTCCTCCACCATCAAGGAGGTGATTTCTGCATTAGAACTCTTTCCTATTAGACTCTGCTAATTCTATTACAAGACCTTGAATGGGTTCTCTTTTTCTCTTCTGTGGAGAAGTCATCTGTTTTCTGAAAAGCCCTGTCATAATAATGTGTTCCTTGAGTGACAGCATGCTGACATCCAGTGCCAGCAAAGCAAACAGTTAACAGCAGGCTGGAATACCATGCCTTACAATATATAAAGAAACACTTTCTGAGTCAGTATATGCTTTTTTTCATAGACTGAACACAAATATTATATGAAATAATCTTCATATGAAGGGAGCACATTCTGCAAGTCTGACTGAATATCACACCATTATTTTCAGGTGATAATAGATTGCAACCTAACTGCCTAAATGTAGTGTATGGAATGGTTAAATCTCACTGTTATGGTCCTTGAAGAAGTCAGGTGTACTATACATGTGAAGATGATGAACCAGTGAGAGTCATGTCAAGAACCCATGCATGAAAAAATATTTTCTTTCAAAACAGAAGAAGCTCATCTGTTTACTGAGCAGTCCCACAAAAATGTAGGAGTTGAATTTCGAGCAAGCTGGTCACCTGCAGGAAGAGGATTCCAGGTTATAAAATGTAAATCCATGTGGAAGTACCTTGGCTTTCCCTGAGTGCTTTAAGTGAGGAAAGCAAGATGTGGGATGTGAATATATATCTCTCTAGTGAGATTTACCACTAGTGAGACAATGCATATTTCTTTCTCTTGTGAGAGATAAATATGATATGAGCAGAAAATGAACTGTGATGGTCTTAAGATGGGATTGAGAAGAACTCAAGATAATAACTATGATAAGATTTAATATAGCACTAGAAGAGAGAGCCTCTGATAGGCTAGTCACTGATTCACAATTGTTTTGTTGTTGCCTCAGAGAGACAAGTGTCTAACTCAGAATTTATTTTGAGGGGTGAGGGTGTGGAAAACCAAAAAAGGTGAGGTATATATTCCATCTGGTCAGACAAGCTTCTTGATGACAAAATTAGTGATCTGGATTGGCAAAAATGGTCTCTTTTCCTTAGTCCTTTCTGTTCTTAGTCCTTCATTCAGGAATTCTCTTGCTCTTTGAATTTGATTTTTTTTCTTCATTACAAGATCAGAAGGTGGGGAGTGGGTTGGGGGCAGAAAGGAAGGAAGAAAAAGTGGCCCTAGAAAGTGCTTGAAAATTCCAGGAAATTGATAGGCTGGACTTGTTAATGCTTGTGAAATGTTTTTTTGACATAGCCTTTCAAATGAAAAAATGAGATATTAGAAGGATGATAGTCTTTTATCTGCTGAGGGAGATGGATGGGTATGACTTAAGATGTCATGTATATGAATGGGTGCTATAAAGGGATCATTCTAATGACATGCTGTAAGAGACAACTGTCAGGAATAAATTATTCTTCTTTTCTGATGGTACTGATGATAACATACTTAAATTCCCCATGACACATTTCCTCACCTAAAGTTAAAAGCTTTTCCTAAAATGCTTAATGGGTGCAGAGGTCTTTGTTGTGCATTTCCAACTCCATAAAAAACATTGGGTAGTGGCTCACATAAGAGCAATTTTGCCTCAATTTGTGTGTTTGCACACAAGTACACAGGCTTTGATTAAGCAAAGTTCTGAAGCGCATGTGTAAGTACCTTGCAGTGGTAGAGCAAGGAAACTGAAATATGAAAGAAGAAAACATGACTTGAAAAGTAACTGATCTGAGAAGAACAGTTCTGAGCAGCTGATCAGCTCAAGGCTCCAGTGGGACAGAAGATGAGCTGTATGTAGTTATCTCCAGAGATAACTACAAGTCACATCCCACTTACGTAGTCTTGACACCAGTACCACAATTTGCTTGTTCTGTTCTTTTGCTTCTGCATGCAGCCTTGCTTTGCTTTTTCATTAAACTGCCTTTGTCTTAACCCATGAGTTAACCATGTTAACCACAAGTTTCATCTTATTTTCTTCCCTCTGGTCCAGCTGAGAGGAGGGAAGTGGTACAGCAGTTCAATGGGCACCTAGTATCCAGCCAAGGTCAAACCACCACATATGTCTACATGTGGGCACCAGTTTGCTCAGATAAAGAAACCTGCATGCTTCAACATTCCTGAGAGACCACGGCAGTAGATGATCTGTGCTGTGGCACGGACACACCTGAGGTGTTGTGGCCATGGTTGACTCATGATGGGACAGGGACATCCCTGAGGGACTGTGGCTTATGGGTCACCCACATTGGGAAAGAGAAACTAAGGAACAGCATGGCAGGAGGTTTTTAATCATACAATGTTGGAAAGTGTAATTCACACTGCCTTAGCCTTCTGTGTGCCCATTGCCTCACTGAATGAATTTTAGTGTACTGAGATTAGGAAGGGCAAAAATAAGGATACTTGAAAGCAGGAAATGGAAGGACAGGTTTATAAATAGGCTTGTGCACAGGGATTTCTGTCTTTTTTTTTTTACTCAATACCCAAATGAGCAATTGTAATTTTGTGTTGATTGGCAGTAAATTAAGTCAAGTACCTTGCTTTACCTTCTACAGACTAGTATGAGAAGTGATGGGTTAAACTGTAGTAAGGGAAATGTAGCCTGTTAATTTGGGGAAGATTTCTAATGGTGAGGGAGGCTGGTCACAGACTGGATTGCTGAGGGAGGCTGTGGAGATAATGGCGGATTTAAGAGCAGATTAAATGAACTTCTGTCAAGAACAATTTAGAAGTTGATCCTGCCTTTGGGATGAAGAGGCAAATTAGATGACCCTCCTGAGGTGCTGCTGAGCCCTGTTGCCTTTGATTTCTATGACACTGATATGGTCTTGTGTACCCCTGGGAGAAAAGGGGATACAGAGCTTAATTTTCATAAGGCAGTTTCAGTCAGTGGAAGGTATTTTCTGAGCAGAGATGTCTTGAGACAGAAGACTGAGAATGTTAAAGAGGTGACAAGTGCAATTAAATGAGATTATATAATGCTGTATTTGTAATTAAGTTGACAAAAGTGAATTTATTTTTTTTTTTTCTTTTGGCCTAACGCTGACTATACAGCTCAGAACAGTCTTCCTTAATTCAGTGTATATTAAAAAATTGGAGCCTCAGGTGCTGTTTAGGTCACTCTGGGCAGGGAGCTCCTGTCCTGAATGGTACTTCAGACTTAGGGAGCCACTGAGGATGCACTCACAGGCTCCTCAGGCTGCAGCTGCTTTAGACAAAATTATTACCAACTCCATCTTCAGCTTGGCTGTAGATCCTCAGTCCCAAGCACCTTGCAGCACTCCTGTGAAGGACAAGCACTATTTTGTTCTTCTTCATACCATTTATTGGGGTTTTTTTCCCATTTTGTGATGATCAAGCATTGCCATTATTGGCTGTAACCAGATAACCATCCCCATTTATCATACTAATTGTGGCTTAATGAGGAAGGACCAGATACTGCAGGAGTGGCAACTTCCTATGGTAATGAATACAGGCTGTAATAATTAGATCTGCTAGGTGTTATATTTGTCATGAAGCTTAAGTGCAATAAAAATTCATCATACAGCTTACAAAACACAATGAATTGCCATAGTAAATACAGCATTATGAAAATAGAGTATGAACAGATACAAGATTACTTCCTCTTGGATTTGTCACATAAGAAGATAATTCCTTTTCACTTAATTTACATGAAACTGGAAGAAAATCACAGCAAAGGATCTGTGTTGAGTTGCTTTGGGAGGAAACAGGGTTTTGCTCAGTTATGCTTCCCTCCTAGTTCACTCCCTGGCTCAGCAGCATTTCACTGGATGCATTTCTGCTGATCTCTTGTGCACCATATCCTTGATAATCTGTGGTGTTTATTAGAAGAGAGAAGAATACTGGACATGAGATCTGCCTTACAGATGAAGATGACAAATGTTGTCTTGTACTGTTGTGGTTTAACCCCAGCCAGCAGCTGCCTTCCAGTGGGATGGGGAGGAGAACTGGGAAAAAAAGAAGTGAAACTCCCAAGCTGAGATAAGAACAGATTAATAAACTAAAATGAAGTAAAATATAATAACAATAATAAAGATAAAATAGAATGATAGTAGTAATTATGGTAATGAAAAGGAATATAACAGAAAGAGAGAAATCAAACCCAAGAAAAGACATGATGTGCACTGCAGTTTCTCACCACCCGCAGCCGGGTGCCTGAGCTGTGGTCGGCCCCACGCAGCCATCTCCCCCAGTTTATATTCTGAGCATGACATCCTTTGCTATGGAATATCCCTTTGGCCAGTGTGGGTCAGCTGTCCCAGCCATGCTCCCACCCAGTTTCCTGTGCTCTGGCTTGCTGGCAGAGCATGGGAAACTGAAAAAAATCCTTGACTTAGGATATGTGCTACTTAGCAACAACTACAACATCTGTGTTGTCAACATTCTTCTCACACTAAATCCAAAACCCAGCACTGTACCAGCTATTAGGAAGACAATTAATGCTATCCCAGCTGAAATCAGGACAGCTACAAACCAACTGTCTGTCTTCATAATTACCTTGCAGATAAATAAATCATACTCTTTTTCTCCTATTTTTATTTTTATCATGTAATTACTTCACAGAGGTCTTAACACAATAATGTCTGTACAAAAGGGAAAATCCATCTGAGTATTTTCGAGACAATATCCACTTTAGTTTAATACAGTGGATAATCCACTCAAGGTTTTATCTGAATAGCAGGAAATATACACGTGACTACAGGTTCCTTTAGAAGACCTTCTCATGAGAGAAGAGCAACCAATAACCTCTGTGAGAACCTGAAGATTTCTTTTTTCCTCTATGATTAGTAATTTCTAAAATAACTCTTAAAATGAGGTAGTATTAGCTATTCAGTATTAATCAATAATGACAAGAGTAATTTGTGAAAGAATAAAGTGAAAACTACTTCAGTTTTTCAAAGCTGTTTTTATAGCAGTTGTTTGCTTGTTTGTTTGTTTGTCTTTTAAAAATAATATGGGCAGAGGAGAGAGAAATTTATTTTAAATATGCGTAGCCAGCTTGGAAGATGCAAAGGGAACATTTGGTGAGCAGAACATCTACACTACTCAAAAGCAGCAGTTATGTTGATAATTGCAGGTTCCAGTCTGTTTTAATAATAGAGTCCATGCTGGTCTTGGCTGCAGAGTTACATTTCCACCTTCTCTCTCATCTCCTTGCAGTGCTGCTGTAGCTTTGTCAGGACACTGATCTAAAGCACACCCTCGAGCTCTTGAAGCTCTCCTGCCTCTGTTTCAGTCACAAGGGTTTCGTGTGATGTAGAACAAGATGTCATTCCTGGGGACTGTGCCCTCCTCAGTGCCAGATGCCCCGTAGAAGACGGGCTTAGTTTAGTGTATGTCCAGTGTGACAGGTTGCCATTCAGTTATAATTCTGATCCAGCTTACAGGTTCTTTTTTTTTTTTTTTTTTTTTCCTTGTAATAGTTTAAATATGACATCATTGCAAGGGAAAAGCACATGAAAATGTGACAAGAGTGATTCTGTGTAAAGGTGACTTCAGACTCCTTATGGGCCTTGCTTTGTTTAGCTCTGAATTTTGTGACAAGCACAGGATTCCCCTGGGTGCTCAGGCTGATGAAATTCCTTTGGATGCTGGAGCTGGGTGGTGTGCTAGCCAGACTTTTTTCCTATTTCCAGCAGAGGCAATAACTCTTGTTTTGGGACACAAAGACTATCTAGGTGAGCATTTTGAAAGCAAATGAAGCCTGTTTGTTTCAAGGGAATGCTGAGAGGAACACTGACCAGGTGGCAGAACTAGGCTCTCAGTAATGCAGGGAGACATTTCTGTCTTCTCTCAATAGGTCTATCTGCCAGTGCCCTGGTCACAGCTTCAGCCTTACTGAGCTGTTTTGGTAGTGTATAGTATGGAGGTGAAGCTATGTGTGTGACAATGGTAAAAGTCCTGTTATGCAAAGTAATCGACTCCACTGTGAAGTTTTGAAACACTAGACTGTGATCTTGAGGACATGAAGAAAAGTCCCTTGCGTTGCCACAACAGTTTGAGTCATGACTTGGTAGGAACTGAGACTGGAACCTCAACTAAGAATGTTTATTAGTGAAGAACACTTTTATTTATTTGCTGTATTTTTATGAAATTGACTCAAAACCCTGGGGACATGAAGAAGATATTTATGTTCCTGGACCTTAGATGAAATGGGGCGATCAGTGATAAGTCTCACCTGACTGAGAGAGAATCTGTGCCTGCATCCAAATGTTTCAGACATGGGTAGCTATTGCATTGCTACACTGAGGGTTGGCAAATGTCATACTCTGCTTTAATCTGGATAAAGGTCTGAGGATATTCTGGATGTTGAAGTGGCATGGTTTTAACATTTTCAAGGTGTCATTCGTATGAAAATATGTGATAATCTGTGCTGCATACGCTGCTGGTTTCTGCTCTGGGACCTTAGTCTATCCGCGTCCTTCTGGCAAAATGGGCTCTGTGTTTCTGTTTGCACATCAAAAGCTATGGTTAGTTTGCTCTGTCTGTGCATCAATTACTTTGACATACATTTTAGAAAAGATTTACATGTAGAACACTGCGATGTGTACTTTGTAATGCTTTTCTATCATGATTCAGTTTTAGACTTTAGATTTGGAGCATTATCTCTAAATATTTTGTTTAGAGCACCGTGGAGCCTTCTTCTAAAAGTTGTGTTAGCATTCTCAGGCGTTGCTATTCTCTCTCAATCTGGAGAGATGGTAATCAATCAAGGTACTTGAAATGGTACAGTATCACAACATGCCATAAGCCTAAGTTTCTATCGATTCAGTAAAGATACTCAGGTCATTTATTCACTTGTTTCTTACTAGATTTTTGGCTTCTTTGACCTTTTACTGGTCAATATTATGATTTATTATAATGATCCCCTCACCTCACGTCCTGCTCGTGCAGTAAAATGTGAATCTTTCATCAGTGCTGATGGGAACTACAGTTCTTGGCTGGGATCCATAATCCCAAAATCAGAGGAGGTGTTTTACTGCATTTACTCTTCAGTGTGTTGTTTGTGCTCAGAGGAGTGTGTATATGTGCATGGCAACATTCTTGGAAAGTTGTTAGAGAAGTGTCACACTCTTCTGTGAGGGTGAAATATGCAGCTGCATGTAGCTGCTGTAGAGGACTAGGAGAGAGTGATCAGAAAGGTTTGATGCTGGCAGCACAGCAAAGGCTTCTGGTTCCCAGCGGATGCAGAGCCTTGCTGCCTGCTTCAGCTTTGACTGGGAGGTCAACAGCCATGCCAATTCAATCAGGGGAACTCCCGAGGGGCTGCCCAGCTGATGTTTCTTACTGTCCTGTCTCCTCCTGTACCACTTGCTCTCTCATGTTTGCTGTGGCATTTGAGTTTCTTTGGTTTTGGGTGTGGGTTGTTTTGTTTGTTTTTATTTTCCTTTTTTTTTTTTTTTTTAATCCTTTTCAGTGAGTAGCTACTCACTGCTTTTCAAGTACTTTCAAGGAAGAAAAGAAAATGTTGTCTGTTATGAATTTTGGTAGCTGAGTTCCACTGGAAAAAATGGAAGTATCTTCTGTTTTGTTTCCCTCATCAGAACAGAAGTGTTGGATCATTCTCTCATTCCTTCACCTAGTCAGAAAATGCACTGCTTCACATGGCAGTACCCAGAGAGAAGAGCAAGCGCCTGGAACGCTGGCGGTGTGTGTGAGCCGTGCTCTTGAGAAGCAGCTGCTGCTCAAACTGAACACTGTGACTTTGCAATGCAGCCAGGAGTGTGAAAGGACTGGCTGAGGAGCTCTCCAAACCACTAGAGTTCAGCAACTCTAGGAATATTACAGAAAATATTGGGGGCACAATATTAGCTAGTGTTCTGCTTGGATGTTTATAAATTAACAGGCTGTGCTAGGTAGCTTGAAATTGGCAAGCCTTTTATCAGTTCTCAACAAATCATGAAAGGAATGATAACAATCAATGTAAACTGTAATCCCTTCATTCTAATGAATGCTATTCAACATAGGTTTATAATAAACAGTTCATTTATTTCTTTGATATCGGTTTTAATTAAATTGCAAGTCTGTCTGATAAAGGCAACACTTGTCACGGGCTCCAGTAAAACATCTGACTTTTGGCGGGGCAGCATTCTGATTAGAAAAATAATTACATCCAAGTGAAATCAATATAGCGTATATTAAATGAATTAAAATGTAGCAATTAAGATGTTTCAATGAGGAACTTCTGCTGCTTGGTTTGAAATGGCCGTGCTTGTCCTTCTTAGTGACGGTAGGAGATGAAGAAGGTAGTGCAAGGAATACCACGTTCTATTTTTAACAGCACTGAACAAAATGCAGATTAAGTTTCAGGGAAGAAGTTAACAGAGAGTTAAGCAAAAGGAGAGGAGTTGTTTAGAAGTACCAGGGTCATCACAGAAGCTGGGTTCCCCAAAGTGAGGTGTGAGCCACAGAGAGTGGAGGCATCCAGCAGTGAGCAAGCACTGGCTGATCTGTGTGGCTGGGCACACTTGAGGCAATGGCTCAGGGTTCCAGGACATGCAGAGACAGTGAGGCTGAAGTGAGCTCCTGTTACAGGGGCGTGCTAAAAGTGAGAGTGAGGTCCTAGCAAATTTCAGTGGGCTACACACTGAATGAAAACCTAGTGATGCTATTTTACTGTTTTGGCATTATCGAGAGTACTGCCAGACTGCTCTGCACAATTGTCATCATAATTTAACAAGTATGATGGCTAGCTGGGAAGAGTTCAGGAGAAAACTACAAGGCTCTCTTCTGTCTTGGAAGCTTCAGCTTTAATGATGAAATCATCCAACAGTTCTCATGCAACATTTTTTTTCTCCAAGGGTGTAAGAGTGAGACCTGCAATACTTATTTTCCTATACATTACCTTGAAATGATGTTAAAAAGTCATACATTCCTCTTGATTTTTAATAATTTTCACGTGATTTTTTTTAAATTATGCAAATTATTTATTCAGGTATGTTGCAATCTTGCTTAACTTGCTTGTCCAACAGCAGAAGTAATTTCAAGCTAATACAGTTATATATTTTCTTTTTCTCTATTGATTACACATCTAAACTTTTCTCATTTGTTTTCAATGTAGTGACTCTGTGCAGATAATTGTAATAATTAATTTGTGTTCATCAAAGTGATTTAATTGCCATGGTTTTCATTGTGAGTGTAATTGCCATGGCATTTCTATTTTCAAACTGCTCAGATGCACTATAATCCTCATGTTGTTTCCTTACCTCGTTGTATTCTACTATGGTTTCTCAACAGCACCGTGGGAATACTCTTTTAAAAGTAAATATTAGGGAAAAGCTCATGCATGTGCAAGAGCTTATTCTTTCTTCTGATTAAGTGCATATCTAGGTCCAGCATGTTGCCACTTTTTTCTGTATGAACAGAAAAAGGAAGCAATTCCATGAAGGACTTGTTGGCAGGTGATGCTGCTGGCTGGATCCATGTGCTTTCTGTGAGTGATACTGTACTCGTTTAATTTGAAGCCCAGGAGAAAGAGAGAGTTTCACATTGAAGTCTGCAGTGATTCATGCCCAAGTGAGAACAGATTTCACATGGAAGAAAGCAGTGCCCTCTTCTATTATTTCATGGCAGGTTTGCAACATTTTTTTTTACCATCTTTAAAACATTTCTGACACAAAGCTTATCTGCCAGCAATTTTCACTCCCTGTTGTTTATCTCTCAGATTTACTGCAAGTTTTCTATGATTAGTATTCCCAGGCTCTGTCTGCTTATACAACATCCAGAGTTCCACAAGGTCCAGCATTAGCATTTTTTATAAAACTGTGTGACTCTGCAATAAACTTGGCCCTTCTGTCTTGTCACAAGTATTTTTCCCAATTATCATCATAAAAATTAAGTAATCTCTAGTTCCATACTTATAAACATTCCACTGGAAAAACAAACACACTAAACTGTCTCATCCCACTCAGTGGACAACAAGGGAGGTGAATCTTTGAGATCCCCCAAAAGTGTCTGTCCCTGCATGGCAGGGCCACCAGGGCAGCAGTCACAACAATGAATCCAAGGAACAATAACAAACCAATTTATTAGTTCTCCCTAATTAAACAATCAACAAACGGAATGGATAAAGACTTATGTTTTGTAGGCAATAGATTTATGGTGCGACCAACTTTAGAGAGGAAAAGGAGGAAAGATTTATTAAAAAAGAGGAAAAGAGAGCGGGAGAGACATAAAGAGGTTATCACCACCCGTGGATCCAGCAACATCTCACTGGATTGGTAGAAATCTTCAGTTCTTTGGTAGTGGGTGCACACCAACTAGTATTTTCCTGTCTCTTTTATACCTTTGAGATATCTGGATGTCATTCCCAACTTCCAGAGGAAATGGTGTTGATTTGCATTAGCCCTCATGAGCCAGGACAGGGTGTGTCCTGACACCAATCTCCCTCATAACACAACCAGCAGAAACAAAGAAAAGACAGGGTCCTGCCCAGACAGGACTCAGCTGTTTTCCTTTTGTTAAAGCCTATCTGTGAGGAGATAAAGCAATCACAAGCAGTCAACACCTTTGGTCTTCCAAACAAGTCTTTCCAAATCTTATCATATCACAAGGTTTGAGACACTCATTTTATCCAGGCTTTTACACCAACTAAGTAAAACCTTCCAAGGGGTTTATAGGAAAGATGTTTATTTCTAACGAAAAATAAATTCCTTTATGTAGAACACAATTAAATTACTAATAATGATAATTAAGTACTTGAGAGGGAAAAACCAGCTATATAATCTTAACACCTTTGAAATGTTTGTTGTTACTGGGCTTTGTTACTGTCCCTATAATGTATTGGAAGGGAGCATTAGACTTTTGCAGTCTCTGTCATCTGCTAATTACTCTGAGTCTTTCTTAGAAAAACTGACCCAGCTTCTTATTAAGCACTTAGATTTTGTCAAAATCAGGGATATAAGCAGGGATTTTTCTCTTGCCTTCCTTGATTTGCAGTGCTTGGAAATCTGCAGTGAGAAGTTGTACAGATCCTGCTGATTCACTCTCACAGATGCTAAGTTAACTGCATCCTGTCTTCAAGGGTGTGGGGTGGTCTCAACAGACTGCAAGCAAAATTAATTTAGGTATGGCCAAGCTTGGATGAAGGGATCCTTATTTACTTCTATTTTAAGCACCAGAAGCAGAACAACAAATGTGAAGGCTTATTATATTGTGAATATCTTCAGTAGGACTTATGTTTGCAGGATTCTTCATATCTAAATTAAAAGGAAGATATATATTTAAGGGTATTCTGCTCCCACTGAAGACAATACTCCTGCATCCATTAAAGCCAGAGTTTAATCTTATAGAGCACCCATGCAGTGTTATGCATCTTCTGATAATGATCGTAAGAAAAACATTATCTGCTGATTCAATGACTGGTAATATCAGTTAAGTTGGCAGCAACTGCCATGATGTTATTATTCAGGACTGGCTATATAAGAAGCCAAATCAGAACATCTGATCTCTGTGCTCTTTCCCATTGGAGCTGGTGGTGGACCTTTTAAATATTTATTATTCAGAATAGACACAAAAGTCTGCAGATGAACAGGGTATTGGCCCAGATACCAGATCACTGCATAGCAGCCCCTGACCAGCTTCTCTGCATTGTGCTCAGTGCTGCACAGGCAGGAATTTTTAAATGTGATGTTTTCAGTTCAGCATCAAGGCTCTGCCACACTGCCAATCTGTTAAAAATCTAATGATAAGGAAGCAAAATTTCCTGACTTCTTGTGAATTCTGGGGTTTAAAACACTTTACATTTATGATCATGGACTTTGATGATGGAGTGCTTGATTTGTTGATCAGCAAGAAAGAAAAAAATTATATGCTCCTCAAAATCTCCTTTCCATGGACTTGAGTTTAAAATTCAATATGTTCTTGCCCAGTGATGATTCCATCTTTATTTCAGGGAAACTAAGTGAAAACATTTTGTCCAGTTTAGCTATGGTCTTTTCTCCCAGGTGGGTCATGAAAACAACTCTACGGTAGCAGGCATTTGAAAATATTATATCTTTTCCCCACCCCAAATATGTTACAGAGGATTTACTGGTTAGTTTTATTTGCTTCAGCAAATACCTGATGCACTTAAGTCATAAGACACTGAAGAAATACTGCAGTAGAGCCCTTCTTATATCACCAGGAATGTAACTGCATTCTCAATTACTCCTGAAACAGTGCTGGGGAGTTTATGGGAGGGCTGTGAATTGTGGTGGAAACAGTGTTCTGGGATTCTTTTCTTTTTTAAATCCCAACAGGGAAGGATTTTCATAGACCAAAAAGGGATTAAAATGTGTTGTGCTCTTTTGTGGTACAAAGAGAAAAGAATTAATTTCCAAAGGAGTTATTGCTGATTTTCTAGAGAATGTCTCCATGCAAGTGTTGCAAATACATGATGTGATACTATACAGTCAATAGCTGAATTTGGAATAGCTTTGATTCTTTCGCTGTGTCTCTGGGATTGGGAAGTATGGTTAGCAAGATGATAGCACTCCTGTTCTTTGAAATAGCCTGTGTTTTTGAAATAGTTCAGAATGCATTTTCTTCCCAGCATGGATCAGAAGAGGGCTGCCTGTAACTCAGTGGTTAGCACACTGGGGAGCGTTTGGAGAGAACTGTGTTCCAGTCCCTATTCTGAATCACGTCCCTGTGTGACTGGCTACTGTGAAATCTTTTTCTCTCTTGCTTTAGGTTCACAAGCAAAAGAATGTGTTACCCCGGGGGAAAAAATACTTCATTGAACCTGATATTTCCCTGTTAAACATGGAGCTTTTAAAGCAGTTGCTATTTTTTCATAGAAGAAATCCCAGCCCTTTCTAGCTAAAAAAATTTAAGGCTAATTTAAGTTGTTTTCATAGAGCCTGATTATTTGCCTTGTCCTTTGAAATGCTGTCTCCTCAGTTTATGTGAATATATAAAGAAGGGCAGCCACATTCTGAAGCAGAATCCCATAATAAAGGCATATATGGGAGGAGGTGGATCATTTTCACTGATCTTTTTGTCTCTTTTTATTTTGTTGTCAGCCTCTTTTCTGCTATAGCAACGGTGCTGACTGTTGATATCATGCCATGTTCAAGTGATGTTCTTGACATTAACTTTAGCTCAATCCATCATTTCCTGTAGAAAATGGATTGTTACCTGTGAATACTTTCGTAACTTCCTCCATTTTAACTATATATCTTACATATAGGCGGTATATTTATCATAATATTTTCATTTATGTGCAACCAGCTCTCATCTTCTGTTTTCAGATACCTCTCATTAATTTTCAGGTGCAAAAGGTCGCTTCATATTGGAATATGTCACAGTTGGCTGAGAAAAAGTGCTGTGGCATCTTTCATAGATGTCTATCAGCCCTTCTTTTCTGGGATAGTCTGCCTAGTCTGAAGCAGTGGACCTTGCTGTTTTGATCTAAAATGTCTTTTGTTTCTTTATTAAACAGCCTGTCTTTACCTAATAAATTGCAACATATCTACATTTCCATCATGGATAATGGCCCTGATATGGTCTGTGTCACTGAAACCTGGCTGAATGAAATATTGCCCTCCCCCCCAGTTTTGATTCTATCATCAAGTTTGCATTATATCAAGTCATCCAGGAGCTACTTTAAGTAATCCTTCATTCTTATTCTAGCTGCCCACTAGTGCCCTCTTACATTTCATCAAGTGAAACATTGAAACAACAAGGTGTGTGTATTTATAGCTTCATTGTTGATTAAGTATAGTAGCCAGCTTGTGAAGTAGCTGTTGGGAAATAGGATCTTAAATCAGATCTCATTTTCCCCCTTCAGCCAGGACGACAAAGGAAATGAGATATTCCTAAAGTGTTGTCCACAGCTAGATATAAGGAACAGGGGGTACAGCTATTTGACTGTATTAATTAGGTCTTCTGTAGAGCTACACATCTGTCAGCTGGTAACTGCAGCAGATTCTCAACTTCATCACTTTAAGAAGGCATCTTTAAGTAGTGTATTTCTTTTTTTTTTTTTACTTCATTTTTATATAGACTGATTTGGACTGATACGTAGCAAAATATTTTCTTATTGATCAATGAAATTGTAATTTAACATCCTCCCCCCAAAAAGTTAGAAAATCAACAGAAACACACCCACCCCCCCCAGAGCCTTTGGTACCAAAGAAGACAGAGTACACTGTAAAAGGAAATTTTGCAAGTAGCAGTCATCAAACTGGGCAAGACATCTGTCTCCTTCATTTGGAAGCATATCTACGGTGTTCACAAATTGTTCTTTGGCCTCATTTTCTCAAGTTCTTTAGGCAGAAGTCCAGATGCTAAAATGCTTTTGTGAATCCTTTGACAGAGCTGTCAGTTTACAGCTGCAGAACAACATTCATGTTCCTCACAACACAGAGCCAGTGTTGTTACTCTGACCCTTCTGACACGAGGATCTTTTTGTAACTGTGGGAGTTTTACCTAGTTGCTACCTCCCAATGTGAGGATTTAGGGTGGACTGCTCAGTATGTTCCCTTCTCTCTGGAAAGCTGGTACAGCAATGGCCTGAGGGTCCTCCTTTAGGAGGTTTCCTAAACCATTTCTCCACCCCTGCTCAAGGAGAAAGTGCTCAGTTTCATCTGTTTTTAATTTCTTGTTGACATTAATTTTACATCTCCTGCCTCTCTGGTGAAAACCCGGGTTTCCCAAAAGCTGTTCTTTTTTGAGCTGAAGGATATTGGCACCTTTCCAAGTAAAGTGCCTGACTGTGGAAGGCCATTTCCCAGCAGTGGCCACAACTGTAACCTCTCCAATTACTCTGCAGTCTCATTTCAGGCCTCAGTAGAGCATTAGTTGTCCTTGCTTATTCTTTTCCCAGGTAGCATTTTCTGTCACTGCTTTATATTTTCCTGATACTTGTGGTTCTAAGGCAGGACTGGATGGCTTTTATTTTTTAATCTCTGAAGAAGTGCTTAGCAACATTGTTGGGTGATGATATACCCCTTTCCATATGTCTCTCTTGGTTTAGGCTTTACCTACTTCAGGTGACAGTTTTCTCTCTAGATGTCTCAAGAGATTTTGAGGGAAGGTGTCTGACGTGGCTTTCACCTCCTTGTGTTTTATTTTTGTGATGATGAATAGGAAATTATCATCTCATTATAAGAAAACAGGAGGTCCTGATTTAATCTCTTGGCACGTATTGTGCATTTAATTATTGCATGATTGCTGTGTGACAGCAGTGTATGAGTAATATGGCCACACATTGCTTCTTTCAGGTTCCCTTTTTTATGGTCTAGTGGAAAGAGATCCCCAGTCCCCTTCTTCAGCCCCCCTTTCTGCTACCAGGTACAAAACCTGCCCTGCCCAGCAATGTGTAGCACAGCCAGTTCTCTGCAGATCTAGGAATGCTTGCTTCAGTTCCCAGAGCTCTAGTGATAAACAGACAGCCTCTTGACTTAGCTCTCAAGTTTTGAAACTTTAATTAATATTCTTGCTAAACATGAGCTAAACCCGAGGGGTGCTTGAACCTCTTTTTGAGAGCACTGAGTATCAGTTACCTTGACCTGCCTAACGTTTCACTGCACTTGAAACATTTCTCCTCTTCCTGCTCTAGCAACTTGGTGTTTTGTTCATTTTTAATATAGAGGATGTAACAACTCCTGGCATGGCATGAATAGTTTTCAAGGCCAGGCTTCTGTTGTTGGATTCTCTTTTTCAGATGAACAAATACTCTTTATTTCAGGTTGGAGCTCATCATCCTGAAGATGCAGAAGGCTGGAATGAAGTTTGTATTTCTGAGAACTGATTAAGTATTGTAACAAATGCAAATTAAATTTCTGCTATAAAACACTGCTTAAATTACTGCAAATCCTCATTTGATTAACCACTGTGATACAGGTACATAGTTTTTTGTATATGAACCCAAATAATAGAATTTTTACCTTCTGAAATCAGTGATTATAGGTGATAGCTTTTTTTTAATGGAAATTAGACCATTAGCTGCAGTGAATAAGAGACACTAGGGAAAGTGCCACCATGATTGTTCCCATGTTCAGTTAGGTTGTGTAAATGTTTCATTGTTTAGAAGTAATTTCTTCCAGAATTGTCATGCATACACTAGTGCAAGAATACTAATATACTGTAACTGCAATGGTCCTCATTCAGATTCAGTGTAAATTCAGTACTGTAAATGAGTATAAAATATTCTTTTCTCAAAACAAAAATAATTTACATTGCTAAAAGACTTTCTATATGTAACTATATCCCAGGCACTTCTACTGCCACTGCAGGATATTGACCAGATGACACATATTTTCTGGCTTACAAAGAAAAGTCAGTTGTAGGTCATAGTAGTCATTACAGTTAATAAAAAAACCCCACAACCAAACTCAAACAACAGCAACAAAACCAAAACAACAACAACAACAAAAAAAAACCAACAAAGAACTTTCTGGAGCTCAGCTCCTTCACACAGAATCTCTCTGTCCAAATGTGAAATAGTGGCCCTTGCAAAGTCTTCTGTGCAAAGGGAGGTACTAAAGAGGAGACAATATCTGGTAAGAGCTTCCAGACATTACTCCTGTTTCAGCTGAAACTGTGATGCTAGGAGGATCTTCTAGGAATTTAGCAGCCATTAAGGCAGAAAATGCCAACTTGTAACTCCTTCCCATGGGATTTGTGAAACAGTTTGATGGAGCTCATAAACATCTGCAGGACATGTGGACTGTAATGAACAGCTCCACCCATGGGCATTGAGTGATGTTCTCATGCAGAACAGATGTTTGTCCAGCTGACCTCATGTGGCTTACTACAGGCAAAGAGGCTATGTCCTAAAGAAGGACTGGTGCCCCGCTCCTTGCCCCAAATATTAATGCATTGGTCCTGATTTGAAGTGGTTGTAACTCAATTAATGTAATCAGTATCATTTCCCTACAGTGTGCCTATTTGGATAAAATCTGAGCTACAGAGTACAAATGACTGCAGCTAAGGAAGAAAACATACAAAGGTTGGACATTGCTGAGATGTTGGGTTTGAAGAAATTACCTTAACTTGTGCTCCTAACACAGACTTTCTGGATCACCTTGGATAATGAAATTCTTTATGTCTCTACTCCATCTGCTAATGGCAATAAACCTTGCCTTTTTTCCCTGCTGTCTTAACTACTCAGATGATAAGCTCTGGGAAGAAGAGTGTCAGTTAATAAGTGTGTTCAGAACCCAGTTTGTAGGTGGAGCCTCTAAGCTTTAGGAATCAGAGTCATAAGAGGATTTAAGTGCCTTTTGCCCATCAGTTTCAATGGGAAATATATTTGTGGATCTTTGTAGTAGATGATATAAATACATAAAAAGCATCACAAAAAACCTTGACAACTATTTAAAGGATTATGTCGGAAAGGAAAAAGATTGCAGAAAACACATCAAAAAAACCCATGAAAGAAAAAAGAATTTAAAATAACAATATGTAATTTTTAAAGAATGATACGTTAAAGATCAAAGAAACCCATGCAGTAACTTACAAAGTTGTTGATCCTTAAATGACATTAAAGGTTAAGAAGCTAGTAGGTTTCTTTCTTATTTGCTTCTTAATGATGAAGAGTACTAAGATCTGTGATACTCTAGGAGGAGAAGATGATCCAAGACACAGAATATAAGTCGAGCATTAATATGGGGAGACTTTCTCCTGCTGCTGTGCTAGTTTTGGAGTAAAACCCAAGCCCAAATCCAAACCTACTTGTTAACAGTGGATTGATTATGTAGGAAATCTCAGGCTTTAAATTTGATCATGATTCAGAAAAGACTGATGCAGAAGTTAATGGAGAACATGTAATTTGTCTTTTAAATGTTTGTGTCATTCGTGTCACTAAACCACCAATGGGCAAATCAAAATTCTTCATAGCCAGGAAGGATCAGACAAATTTACTCTGTATGCTATTCAGTGTTCTCTGGTATTACTACTGCTCTGAATGGGGAAATAAAGGAGGGCAAACACATGGGAAATACATTGCTAAATTACTGCTCTCCTGTCTCGTTGAGCTGAGGAGGAGCAACTCAAATCTATGACAGTTTTGGTCTCTCATGCCTTGCTTCCACTTCAATCCTCACTTGCTTTTAGGTGAATATCATGGAGAAGGCAGCAACAGAACAGACACAGAGTGCATGGCCCTCATTTCCCCAACTCCTACAACTCTATGCACCATTCAGCACTGCAGCTGAAACCCCCTTCATGTCCAGAAATGAAGGGACTCCTTCCACTCCCACGTGTATAGGCTCCAATTAATATAGACTAACATGTGAGGCTCTTTGAATGCAAATGCAGTCATGCTATTGCTTATGGGTTTTGATCCCTAGTGCTCTAGGGAGGACAGGGACACTAGTGAAGTCAGCAGCTGCATGCTGGACTTTGTGTGTGATACATTGACAAAAATTTTAAGTCAGAAACCTCAGGAGAGATGTACAGTTATTTTGCTGTCAGCTGAGATTCTGCAAATTGATTTCTAGCACTTTTTGTTTTGATTCTCTCTAGTGGAATATTGGCTGTTTTTACTTACTGCCACTGACCTCACTTTTTGGTTAAAGGGCAGGAATTTGAAAGGATGTCCTGATGATGAGAAGGAATAAATTTAACTTCCAGTGCTTTCATGGGAAACTAGGAATACAAATCTCATCATCTTCCATGAGAATGTATATTTCTATTTGAATCCTAAAAGCCCCGTTTCCTCCCATCACTGCCAGGCTAGATCTGATTTTTTTTATTTGAAGAAAGCTGCCTAAGCAGCTGTTCAAAACCTGTGTAAAACCAGGCAAATAAACAGCTGTTGTGCTGTAATAGTATTGGAAACAAAAAACATTAATTTCATTTAACATGTGCATCAACAAAGGTATTCTGTTTACTGGTTGATTTTATATCTCACAAGATTTTTAATTAATTTTTTATTAAATAATATTGAATGAAAAAACCCAAAAACAAGAGGTTGTTTGGATTGTTCAACCATTCAGGTCTAGAAATTCTACTGAATCATCTCTGAAGTCAAACTGAAGCTTTGTAAAAGCAGAAACCTCGGGGAAAGCAATCAAGGCAGTTCTCCATTTTCTCAGGTGACAATTTGGCATTGATAAATAGCATTATGTTAAAAATACAAGTAGCAAATTTGCCACTGCAATCTCTTCAGTATCTGCCTTACTTTCTGTGATTATGGTTGTTATCTGTTTGGGTCTTTTTCTGAACTTTTGGGAAATTATCACTGTCCTCTACTGGTGCAGTTCAGTGAAGCTGTGACTGAAGTGAACAGGGTCTTTTGCTTAATTGCTTTCATACAACACATCATGGTTATAGAAATCTGACATTGATGAATAACATCATAAGGAAACAATCTTTATTTCAAAATGTATAGTCACATTTAGATAAAGAGTGAACATTCCTATCTATGTAGGCAGAACTGACTTTTTCCCTCCACATAAATATCACAGTTCCTTGGGAAACAGTCTTTTATTGATGTATCCGAAAATAGCCTCCCTAAACCTTTCAGTCAGAATGGTCTGATGTCAGATCTACAAAAGTTATGGTGCCTAAATTATAAGCTTGATTTACTTTTTCAATGTATGAATTCAAATATGTTCTTGCAAATCCTAGCAATTTTAGTGTAATCAGAAGAGATTACATGCAATTTCATTGTCACTGAAACTCACATCCACCAGCCTGTGAAGCACAGACAAGACAGCATTCTCTTCTGTAGGAATAATAGCCCGCTGCCTAAAAGACATGCAAGATTTCTCTGAGATGTTGGGCTGTCCAGTGGTGCCTCAGGGTAACATCAGTTTTATCTGTGCAATCTGGGTTCAAAATCTTACTTACTCCATTTATTTCCATTTCCCATTTTCTGCAGTTAACTAATCTCTTTCTGGTTATGCTTTCATCTTTGTTTGAATCCAGTCAATGAATCACTTCAGACCCCATCCTTCTGGAACTTTCTATAAAAGAATAACTTAAATAGTGATGGAGTACAATTAAACATTAAAAATATTTTATTATAGGTACTTGCTTTTATAAACTTGCTTTGCAGTTGCTTCATTCTGAAGAAATTCCTAGTCTTTTTTCTCTCTTAGTGTAACAGCTCTGAAGTGCCAATAGAGAGTCATGACAGATTTTTTACCCCAGAATATTTGCGTGACTTGTAAAGTGCAGTTTTGGTTCTACTGGTGTGCTTTGGCATTCTGCATTATTTTTTGCACACAAATCTTTGAAAGGTGATTGTGCACTTACGTGCACGTGTGTGATGAATGGTATGTGCAAAAATGGATGAAAGGGATGCTGAAAGTAGGTGTTGCAAAGGGATGGTGATGGATTTTTTTCCACCTGAGCAGAAGAACTTATTTGGTGAGACAAATGCAAGGATGGGAGGGTCTGTTTTTGGTGTGGTAATAGGACTGAAATGTGATTCTCTGTCAATGCAAATGAGTCAAAGAATGCAAGATAAAATTGCATTCACCTTGTCCACAGCTCTGGAGACTTCCCAGTCTCCAGAAATCTTCCAGGACCAATATGGTAGATCAGCTGTTTTTATTTTATTTTTTTTTTAATGACTTCAAAGCAAGTGCTATTGAATTCCTTTAGAGGAGTCAGCTCCTGGATTTGGGATTCTGCCTCTCTGGTTCCTGCATGGTGAATGCTCTATTAATACCACTTCAGTGCTTTGCTACATATTCAGATGCAAAGTGTAACTTTCAGTGATGTTTAATCACCACAAAACTAAAAGGGAAGTTTTTCAGGTCTGTCCTTGTATGAAATACTGCAATGGTTAGAATTGTGACATTACTGTCTTTGGAAATCTAAAACTCAATGTTTCATACTGACATTGAATATGTGTATATTTTGCAAGATTTTTTTTTTACAAATTCCCAAATTTATACCATATAGACTCAAATCCAATGAAGAGCTGATGGTGCTTACTGAAGAAGTTGTTGTCTGCAATAATTTTAAGTTTCTCACTTTACTTCAAAATGTTCAAAATATACTATTTACTGAACTCTTCATAGTTTTATCTTTATAAAATTCTCTAAGAACATGTGAAAAAGAAGAGTAAGTCAAACTATTTCTAATGAGTCTTTAGTTTATTATAAAACCTATAATAATGTAATTTAAGCTTCACCCAACTTCTAAATGCTATGAGCAATTCCTTTCTCATATTGGAAAAACTGCTGTCAAGATTGAAGAGACTGCAGTGAAGAACTGTATAAGCATTTAGGATTGTGAGGATATGAGTTATGAAGACAGATTAGACAGACCTAGCTACAGGCTGTAGTATATTAGACAGCATAGATAAATTGAAGCTAAGAGGGCATCTCACAGTGGGATGAAATATACTGAAGGATTGCTATAGATTGATACCTCTCCGTGGTTTAAGACTAGTTGCTTCAAAAGCCTGAAATCACATACCATGAAGTTGACAAGTAGACTTGGAAACTAGTAGACAGGCCATTGAAGTACAGCATTTGTGTTCAAATAAGGGGAGACTGTAGCAAACTGTATGCATCAGCAATAAATAGAAATTGTTTCAAGAGGGAACTGGATTAAACAAACTGAGAAAGAGAAATAAAAACACAATTTCAAGTGAAGAAAGGTGAAAGGACTGGGATAAAATAACCTAGATATAAACAGAACATCTCCTTAAGAAAATAGATTTCCTTTCTCAGTAATTAAGAAAGATGTCCCTTCCACCTTGCCTTGATGACCTCATACAGTTTCTCTTCATGTTTCAATTAATTTGGATGTACTTTTTGACTTTAAAGCTTAGGGGTCCCCCAAGGTATGTAAAGTAATACAAAAAGGATTGTGGTTTAGCACGGGCTTTGAAGTTGACAAGGTTTTTATTTTTAATGTAAATAGTAACATGCACACATCTTGCACCCAAATTAACCTGTACTTTTTTGTCTGTTTATTAAGTTTAGTTTACACATCTGCAAGTAGAAAACTTAGTCTTCCCTATGTGGTGCTTTATAGAATTTCAAATTATAGTTATTTGTAGAAAAATATGCTTCTATTATATTACAGTAATTTTTCTGTATCCCTCTAACTTGCTTAAAACAAGCATTGAATCCTAAACCTCCTGCTGTACTGTTCTCTGGTTTCAAAAAGTTCATCACAGTGCAGAACTAAAAATCAGTTGCTTCTTGATGCACTAAAGTGCAATTTTCTTTCCTCAGAGGTGTCCAGCTATAGGAATGGCTACTTGCTGTTACCCCAAGCTGCATTAGCAGGGTAAGACATACCTGTGATGTGTGATGATGGAAGCTGGGAAGTGGTGACAAAAGGTGTTCTTTGGTTTCTCCACTCTGATTGTGGTGGGTTTATAATGTCTTGGCCGGCAGCTGGATGCTCACCCAGCCACTCATTCATTCCCCTTGCTCAACAGGACAGGAGGAGAAAAACAGGTTAAAAAAAATCATGTGTGGACATAAAGGTGGGGAGATTGTTTACCAGTTACTGGCCAAAACAGAACTGTGGAAAAAAAATGATTTGATTTATTGGCAATTAAAATTGCTTGGTCTGTTCAACCAAGTAACAAGTTATAGAACAAGAGGAAATGCCCTGAAATTGCACCAAGGAAAGTTTAGATTGGATATTAGTAAGGATTTCTTTACTGAAGGGGTTATCAGGTGTTGGAATGGCTTGCCCAGGGGACTGGTTGAGTCCCCATCCCTGGAGGTATTTAAGACTCATGTAGACATAGTGCTTAGGGATATGGTTTAGTCAGGGACTTGTCAGTGTTAGGTTAGTGATTGGACTTGATGATTTTTATGGTCTTTTCTAGCCTAGGAAATTCTGTGAAATAGATTTGGGTAGTGAAAAATACAAAATTAAAACAACACCTGCTCAGAAATAAAACTTTCCCTCCTTTAAGAGTAGAAATCTCAGAATAAAAACTCAGTAGAATTTTTCATACTGAAATTATAAAGCCAAAGTTTGTCACCAGTCTTGTAACACAACCTTCTTATCCTAGCATATCGTGTTAAGATGCTGTACCTGCATTTTTCCCAGAAAGAAGCATTTCGTATCTTTTCTTTCAGCTAAGCCTGGTGTGCAAAGCACAGCAGCTGTGGTCCAAAGATAGAATTGCAGGTGTGTGTTTTTAAAATGTGGAAAAAGAAGTTCAGCCAAAGATGTTTCTTTGTATTACTTTAGAACTTGCTACTCTAGTAATGGGAACAGGCTCCCAGTTTTTTTTGTTGTTGTTGGGTTTTTTTCTTTTTTTTTTTTTTTTTTCTGGGGTATGTAGATATTTAACCAAATACTGGTTTTCTCCACATGTCTTTTCATGTCTTCTTGTGTATGTATCCTCTAATATCAAGCCCCTTGTTCATCTCTTGGCAGAATATTAACATTACCACTTGCATTACCGACACCTCCATTTCAATGGCCAATTGCATCTGCAGAGTAGCTTTTTTTCTGAATAAAGCCATCTCTGCTCTAGAAAAGTAATTTTTTTTCTGTTTCTATAAGTGTATTTTCTTTCTGCTTGTATATAGATTCATAAATTAATAGATTCATAGATATTAGGGGTTGGAAGGGACCTAGAAGATCATCTAGTCCAACCCCCCTGCCTGAGCAGGATCA
>JAOEGS010001061.1:0-10615 GCA_025447755.1 Corythornis vintsioides | reverse complement strand
AGTTCTTCCTTGTGTTGACCCTAAACCTCTTGTGCTCCAACTTGCACCCATTGCCTCTCATCCTGTCATTGGATGACGTGGAGAAAAGTCTGGCTCCATCCTCTCTACACTCACCCTTAACACATTTATAGACGTATAGGATAGGATTTGAGACCAAAAACCAACCAAACAAAAAAGAATATTTAAGGAACACAGAGATAGCCAGTAAAGCATTTAAGCAAATATGGAAAATACATCTTAGGTCTGCCTAAGATGTCCTGTGCTAGAGTCCCCATCCCTGGAGACATTCGGGGTCAGGCTTGATGAAGCTCTGAGAAACCTGATCTAATGGAGGTTGTCCCTGCTGACTTCAGGAGGATTGGACTCAATGACCTTTAGAGGTCCCTTCCAACCCAAGGCATTGTATGAATCTATGAATGATGAGAGCTGTGACTGATAATGTTGCTCATCACCTGGAACTACAGGTCTTCTGTACAACAGGGTACATGCTGCATGTGTTCTCTTCCCCTATGAATTATTCAGTTACATGCATATTGAAGCTTTTGCTTTTGTTTCTGTAATTCCTCCATTTGTTTTGAATATGAGCATGATTTTGATTATTCCCTGCTAAAATACTATGCTTAAAAAAACCCCAAAGCAACAACAAATGACACACAAACAGCAAAGCACCTACATTATAGTTTCCTTTGCAGAGCTTGAGCAGCCCTTGGTTGGAAGGCAGAATCTGGGGTCCTGCTTTGTAAATTGCTGTAGCTAAGACAATAATACTTTATTCTCTGCTATCACATTGCAGAGACAAATCAGACAATGCAGCTAAAATCTCCTTTCTGCAGCTTAAAGTGAGCTAAAAAGCAGAGATAAATTTGAATCCCAAAATCATTCTTAGTGGCAATAGAAACTAGAAAGAAACCTTCTACTAGACAAATATAATTGCATCTTGATTTCAAAGGCTTCTAAATTTGTACAGAAAAAAATAAACAGGTTTCACTAAGCTATTTTTGGTGTCTACAGGTGTATTTTGGTGATGGTAGCAAGTGTTGATATGGCAAAGGTAATTTTTGATGGCAAGATATTGAAGGAAAGCACCAAATTATATATATTATCACATCTGATGATGAGCAGCTGTAAGCGCAAACTAACATGAATTAAAAGTGTATCACATTTTTCTGCACCCTGGGGAAGTGCAGAGCAAAGTCATGCAGTGATTACATTTCCACCAGCATGCCATTAACAACTCCAGATGGCAGCACTTTAACTGCAAACATTTCCAGGTGTAATGAGAAGGCTAAAAATAACTGAACAGCAAGGCATGACCTGGTGACAGTCTAATTTGCAAGAGGAATGAAGAGACAACAGGACTGTTTAGCTGAAGACATGTGAAAGAAATGGCTTAAGCCATGAACAAATTGATGTAAATATAATCTTTTCCCAAGGAAGGACATTTACACAGTCCTTCTTTTCTTTCTACGTAATTCATACTGAAGATGAAAAGTGTATGTTCATTCATGTGCTGGTTTATATGTGCAACCTGGTAGGAAAACAATAAGTTCCTCCTAAGAGAGATGCACGTTCTTCGTTTAAGACTTACTGTCAACCTTATAGGAAAGCAAAGGACTTTGTGTGTGCCTTTCAGCAGACTTATTCTGCAGCTGATTGCTTGGTTATTTTATTTGTTTTAAGGCAAGATATTGGAATTTAAATATATGCATTAAGAAGCAAGGATATTTTCCCTTTTTTTGCTTATTGCACAAAAAGTGCCTTGGGATGTCTTGAATAATTACCATCCATTTAAGACTGAATTTTACGGATAATTTCATTTACTCTGTCATTTAGGTGACAGTCCTTGTATCTATGCATGTGAAGTGGATGGACTGCTGTTGATTTTAAATGAAAGGAGTGGTTTCTGTCAAATACATTTTGCATCACGTTCAGAAAGTTACTGAGCCTTGAACAGAGGTGAGGGTGTAGAGTGCTACCAGTGCAGAAGTGAATGACAGATGTAAAACTCTTCTGGTGAGAAACTGTTATAATTTATATGAAGTTCAGGTAAATCAATCAGAAGTAACTGCTTCCCAGTAGTCCTTCACCACTGGATGTGGCTGTATGATGGAGAGGTCCTTAGGAGGAAAAAAGTAGCATCTTTTAAAAAAAATCCTATTTTCTCTAATAGTCTGTAAGTTTCCAATCTATTTTAGCACTAGCATAAACCCCTACAGACTTAGGTGGACTGATTTCTTTTTACTGCAGCTGATAAAACTTGGGTGTCTTTAAATTGCCAGTGGTGACTTTATTAGTGCATTTCAGTTCAGAGCTGTTCACTGCCGCAAGGATCATGCTTGCATGTTATGATGGAAACAGCCTTCAACGTGTCTGGGAACAAACATGAGGAAAAGTTATCATTACTGCAGAAACACAGAGGGTGGTTCAGCTGAATCTGGTTAAACCACAGCCTGAAACTACTGCCACCTCCTGACCTGTGTGTTGTCACCCCCAGAAGGCTGCAGCTGTGGGGCAGTCCTGGCTCTTGTGAATTTTGCCTTCATCATTTCGCTTCTGCTGCTTCTGCTGTTGCTCTTGTCCCTTCCCTTCACATGTGTCCCAGAAAGAGGGTCTCCCTTCTTCTCTATTTCAGGGACAGATCATTATCCAACCCAAACTGAAGGGATCAGTCTCTCTTGTGCCCTGCCCACCCATCCTGTGACACTCTGAACTAGATGACAGCAAAACCAGCATGCTTATGATAAAAATACCAGTATATCTCATGTCCAGCATCCCTATGCTGGTTAAGAGAAGAAGGAAGAGAAACTTATGTCTGTCTAACCTGAGGTGTGTGACGTAACTTTTTGAGACAAAGGTGAACAGTCATTGTAAGACATTATAAAGATGAGGTTATCAGTTTGTCTCCTTATGCATCTCTGGATCACAGCTTTTGAAATAGGCAGGCAGAATAGACGTAATTTATGATACCAACGTTCCAAAAATAATTATAATAATAAAAGACTAATTAAAAATGTGCTTTTTTGTCCTGAAGGCTGTCATGGTAGAAAAGTGACTGCTGATATAAACAGGTAAAAAATCCAACCTTTCAGGGTCTGTACATCCTTTGCCTGGGGCATGAGGATGTCATGAACTCTCATTTATTTCTGTGTGATCTATGAAATCAAGAAAACCTTGCTGAATTGAGCAAAGTTTCAGGATTATGAGGCTTGTGGATCAGACTCAAAAGATAAATCAGGCAAACACCAACATTTTGGTAGCTTATCCAAATTACCCTCATACCTTCTGAAATATGTTCATGGCTCATTTTCACAATATAGGAAGGGAAGTTAATGAGACACTTGCTTATATTAATCTCACTTCAAGTTTGACATATGTGGGTAGTTAATATAATTTTAAAGATGCAATAGTTGAAGCACACTGTTGTGATAGGCTGATATTTATACATAATCATATCCTTATATTAAGGAGTTTATTATTCAAATATGTTCTGCCATTTGGGATGTAATAACTTTTTGAATATCTAAACGCACAATCAAAAGTGATGACCAGAAATACTTGGGATTTATTTGTCATGAAGAACTTGTGTCTTTACTGGTTATTTAATGTCTTCATCTCTGCAGAGAGGCATTTTTATTTGGAGTTCCAGCCATGCCTGCCTTCCCTTTCACAGCCACAAGCCTAAATATAGGAAGATGTTTATCATTTTCCATTTAGAAATTAGTATTCCAGTCCCTCTGCAGTGCATATAAAATGCTTCTTATGCTGGAGTTTCACTAAAGTAGAAATGACTGTACCAAGGGAAAAATTTCTCTCAATCAGGTTTGAAGTATGCCTTAGGGATGGGGGTATCATCTTCCTTTCTTGCACACAGTCACTCTTCTTATATCAACACCAATTATGAGGTAAGGGTTCAAAGCTTGCCTGTAAATTTGTTCATATTCAAGCCTGCTGAGAACAACCTTACCCTTCCTCTCAGCAGACTGTTTTCTAACACTAGATCTCCCTTTCCTTTTCCTATCTATGTAAAATACACAGAAACTACCTCTTTTGGCCAAAGACTTTGAAAAGGCACAAGTTCTGTTTAGTTATGAATATCCTTTTGTAGTATTCTTCTGAAATCAACCTTCTGTGTCTTTTTGATTAGTCTATAGGCTCCTTGGAGTTTCTGCACTGCCATGCAGCATTTTGAATAGGGAACACTACCTTGTTACTTAATGTGCATAAGCATCAGGAGAAAAACTCTTACATGCAGTATAACTTCTCTCTCCCTCTAGGAAAAGTGGGAGTGGAATAAAAATTTGCTCTAAGACTGAGTGAGAAACATTACTGGAACTATCCTGGTTAAGATAACCTCTAAACTCCTGTCCTGTCTGATAGAAGTGTATAGGAGGATGCCTGCATTTAGGGTCCCTTTGGTTCAGCTAATTTTAATTGATGAATGGTAATGTGCAGCAGGTTACACTGAAGAAAATTAAGGCAAATTGTCAACACAAGCTTATGTTTTCTGTCTGCACTATGGCAGCATTTTGTTTCTGGGGGGAACAAAACTTTGCATCTGTTGCAACACAGGCAGTCTCAGTTTCTTGATGCCCTCAGTTAATCTCAGTTGCTTTTCTGTTCTACTTCATGTTTTCATCTTGTTAGGAAATTCTTGGTAACCTTCTGGGATAAAAACAATCTCACATTAATTAACAGCTCCCTGATTTTGTGTAGGTTGTTGTAGATTGCTGTGAAGATGTGTGTTGGGGAGCCTTCCTGGGAACATCAGGAGAGGGGTCTGTGGAAGACTATCACAGTGCACTGCTATGTTGTAGTTCAGCAAAAGTACAGAAAAAGTTGGGTACTTATCTGTGGCAAACTTTTGTTTTGTTTTGTTTTCAATTCACCCAGATCTCTAGCAATCAAAAAAAGGTTCTTAAAATAACCACTTACTTTGTTTCTATTTTGGCAACTTTAATATACACAAAAAATAACAATAACAATAATAACTGTAACAAATCAAACAGAAAAAATGTTCCTCCATTTCTGATTTCTGTACTGTTATTGATCTACATTATTCTACAGCTCTAGTGTTTGGTAGAATCACAAGGTGACAAACCCATCTGACAGGTTCTTTTTTTATTATTTTAGAAGAAAAACCCCCAAACAATCCTGAATGCTCTGAATTCCATCAGGATTAAAAGGAAATATGTTAGTTACTAGAAAGTTGAGAGGGAGAGTGAAATGAACAGAGTTCAGCTGTTTTCAAAAGTTGACTAGGTATCTTAAACTTTTAACACCTGAATAAAAATTTCACTGAGGAATGGGAGAATATCTTCCCCTTTGAGCTGTGTGTAAAGTATCTTACTGTACATGAGGACAAACTTGCTTGATACACTGCTTATGAACACAATTTCACAGGACATGAGGATAAGAGAGAGACATGTTCAAGACCCAGGAAGAGTTGCTGAAAACTGAATGCAAAATTAGCTTTTGAGTTGCTTAAGACATTAATGTTTCTTAGATTTTCCTGTCTGTTTTCTTCTTTTATGGAGGTCCAAACTCACTAGTTTCTTCAGAATGCCCAGATGGATAATTTTCTGTCTTGTGGTGAACTTGTTTCTCTCTGAAGATCCACTGCTGTTGCATCACAGTACTCACTAAGGTGGACATTTTAATAATCTGTAGGAGACCTTAAGTCTGCAGGAGTTCCAACATCACCATACTTCATTGTTCAGGAAACAATGAAAAAGTAAACTTTGCAGTCTTGAAGAGACCAGAGCCAGAACTGAATCTGTGCCAGGCAGCACCTACTACCTACAGGGACTCATCATTGGAAGTGTTCAACGTCAGGTTGGGCAGGCCTTTGGGCAACCTAATATTGTGAAAGATGTCCCTGCCCTTGGCAGGGATGTTGGACTAGATGATCTTCAAAGGTCCCTTCTAATCCAAACCATTCTGCAATTTTCAGATTCTATGGTCTTGTTTCATGTGCAAAGAGGGAAAGCCCAGGCTAACTGAGATTTGCTGCTATATTGTCAGGGAGAGGATATTCCTGAAGGTTTTAGGAGTGCTGCTCTTAGGAAGATCTCTGCCTTTCCACCCACTCTTCCCCAGCAATAGCTTCTTTCCTACGTGTATATTCCTCAGACTCAACAGCCAGCCTACAAGGCCATGTGTTTTTCTGGCTGTAGCAATCTGCTGCCTCAGATCCATTAGATGCTAGAAACACCCTTCTCATGCCTGAAGCTGTCCCTGTCATCAGCACAATAGTTAGAAAGGAAGTCTGTGCAAAAAAAGAAAACATTAAATCAGCCTTACTCAATACTACCACTCTTCAAAACAGCCCAAATGTTCACCAACAAATCCTATTTGGAGATAGTGCTTCGTGTCGGTTAGCATCAAAGCCGCAAATGTTCAACTGTGGAGAAAACCAGATTATGCTTTACTCCCTAATCCTTGGCCTAAAGCTACAGAAATAATCTCCCATGCAGTCAGGGCTCTGAGGGCACCACCAGGCTTCACAGTCCCTTCCCAACCCCCTCAGGGCTCCCCCTCCCTTGCCCATTGCCCAGGACCACACATCAGACTGCATGCCGTGAGCCAGCAATGCTGCAGCAGAGCTGGTTTCCAGCTCCTCACAGCCCTGCGCGGCCATGGGCCCTGCCAAGCCAGGCCCACTTGCAGGTCCACAGCCCAGCCCAGTCTCAGCCCATTCCTGTCTCCATCCCCCGAGACGTGCCCAATGTCTTGGACTGTGGTTGCCCCAGTGCCTGCTGGCTGCCCTGTTCCTGGCTGGGGGGTGGCTTGGGCCATGGCTGCCAGGCCTTGCCCTGCTGCCCCAAACATGAGGAGCCCCTGATGTTCCTGACCTTCACAGAATCACAGAACGTTAGGAGTTGGAAGGGACCTTGAAAGATCATCTAATTCAACTCCTGCTGTTAGAATAGGATCACCTAGACCAGGTTACACAGAAAAGCATCCAGGCAGGTAAGGCCTTCTGGGTGCCCTGGGTGCCCTGACATATGCAACTGACAGTGCTTTCCCACACATAAATATTGAGATACCATTTTTTTTTTTACTAAAAGAAAAGCAAAATTCTTGGGCTTACTCATGTTAGAGGGGAGGAAATTATTCTAAGTGGGATGAACTCAGAGGTTTGTCAAAGTCTTGCTTAGAAAACCAAGACAACCAAACAAAAAAGGCAAAGCCTCTTTCCTGACCACCAAAAGATCTTCCTCCAGTATTTGTCAAGCTTTGGTGAGAGGTATGGAGGGATGACTCCAAACAAGGCAAAGACCATGCTGCTCTTCCACCCGATGAATGCTCAGAAGGCTTGTGGTGCTTCTGACCTGCTAGGCTCCTGCTGCTGGGCCTGGATGGTGACCATGCCATATTTTCTTGAAAATGTTGGCTGTTGTTTTCCAGTGCAGATGCAAACGATATATATATATATATAAACTAAGGCCAATGCTTTTCTGCCGTGGATCCAGTGGTTGCTTTTTCTACTTATTCACTTCCACTGGGTTTTGATTTCAACCCGATGTTTCTGCCTTTAAACTGATGGGTTTTTCAAGATTCTCTTGTACACATGGTCACAGACACTTCCAGCAGGAATGGCCTTAGAATGTGGGTATCCACAGTCCTGCAGGGAGGTGATCAGTGGCAGTGGGTCTTAAATGATCTGCAGTGCATGCAGCATCAGGTCCCTTGAAATTGAATGTTTCACAGGTTAACAAAACACTACAATCAGCACCAGTATCAGCAGATAATATATTTTCAACTTCTATATTACTGTGGTTGTATGACCCTTGTGATCAGTGAGGTTTATGATGCAATTTACAACTTCTCACACTGTGACCTGAGGTTATGAGAATGGGAAACACATGTTTTCTAAGTGTCAGAGGTGTTGAGCAAGCTGTATGCATGGTAAGAGGTAAACGCTGTCTATTTTACATCAGTGGGAAGAGAGAGAAAAAGTTTTGTCTCTGATGTAAAGTCCCATGTAGGGGATGCTGTGGCCCGTTGTTTATTTCTTTTTGGATGCTATATTATGAAAAGGTATGCCAGCACTCAGGGGCTTAAATAATTCAAGATGCATGTAAAACTTACAGGAAATGCTTGCTTTGAAACTATAACTGGTTGTATTCCCTATTCAGAATAGTTTGTGTGATGAATTTTGGCATTTTCTTCTAATACATTCTGTCAAAAGGACTGGTTTTTTCACAATTCAAAGAGGACTATCTTAATGTCTTTTTTTTTTTTTTTTATGATTATAACCAATAGATTTCTGATTTAATGTTCCTCTGGCTTTAGAAAGAGCAGGTTGGTTAAATGTGTACAGAAAAGTTAACATTTCTTCTGAAGCATTGTTTCACTGCTATGTTTAGGCTTCTTTTTTGGTCACCTGCATTATTTCCTCCTTTCTGTATGAGAATATGTGTGTGCATGTGCCTTGAAATCACCTTGAATAATTCAAACTGTGTCTGAGAACCGCCTCTGCATAAACGGTAATGTACAGCTTTTCTAAGCTCTTAAAAACTGCAGAGCTATAGATAAATAAATTCAATAAAATGAAGCTCTCAGCCTTGCCTCCTTCAAGTAATGGAATCACCACTCAACTTCCCAAGTTTGACACTTCTAGTTTTTCAAGACTTTGATGAATTATATTCTCCAATTCTGCAACAGGAATCTCAGAGGAGAGAACCCGTCTCTCCTGACTGCTTCCAGACCCCTAGGGGAATTGTGTCCAGACAGACCAGTGCTAGGTAGCAGAAAGGCTCTAAGGTATGATTTAGGAAGAATAGGAACTGAGGAACTGTAACAATACCAAAAGAGCAGAAGCTGCAGGAAAATTCGGATTTGAACATATAAATGTAGTTGAGCTTATCTTTGGCTGCCTAGCCTCATTCCTCTGCAATAGAAAAAGGCCTAGACGGTGAAATAATTTTTAAATCAGTCTTGTGAGTAGGAAGGGCAGGAAATGAAGTCTGTGAGGGAGAAAGATGTGTTGTCCAGTGAGTAGCCTATAATATACATTCTAAGTATACAATTTTCTTTAAAAACTAAAAAACCAAGCAGACAATCAAACAAAAAATGTGTTACCACTGATTGATTCACTCCTAAGACTTCTTGGGTCTTCTTTGTGATGATTGCCCTACTGCTTACACAAAAAGTCTGAAGGGTTGCTTTTGGTATTTTACCTCATGGTCATGTTTAAAAGCTGCTCCTTCAAGACAAGATTTTATTATTTTCAAAAGTTTATGAAGCAAAGAATTGTAATAGAATGAAGCATATAAAATATTAGAATGTCACTCAATAGTTCAGTTTTAGAACTGAAATACATAAATTATATAGGACACTGATATTTACCACTCAAAAGATTATCTAATATGCAAATCAGATTTTCTACAGGAGAGAAATGTTTAAAACTAAACAAAACTACCACCTGGACCTCCCCAGGCAAAATCCAAATAGCGTCTGAGAACATCATTGTAGGTGAAGCCACTGAACTACAATCAATAAAATAGTAATTTATATTAATCACTGGCAATATTAAAATGCATTATTTACAGCAAACAATTGAGGAAATACAGAATATATCTTTTCATTCTCATATGTGTATAAATAAATGTGTTGCTACTGTTTAATAGCTATTGCTGTTGGAAAGAATTCCTTCAAGACAAATATCATTTTATTTGATGTTGGAGTTTAAGAAGATCCCAAAGGGAAGTAATTTATGTCCAGCTGAAGTCCATTTTAGATTTTCTCAATGGTATAAATATGATCAATTAAAAATAAATTGAAGTGATTGTTAAGATGCTTACTTAAAAGGCACCTTCCTTAGCGAGAAGTTTCATATGCACAATCATGCAATTTTATATATGTTTGCATATAGTATTTGAAGTATATAACATTCATCTCTACTTGGTAATTTGTCCTAGTTTGCTGAGATTTGATCTTAAATTTGATTTTGATTCTGGTGTAACATAACTATAATAATACACGTCTGGATACAGCAGAATGGAGACATCTGCATAGCTTGAGTGTTGATCACATTAAGTTTGCTTGTGGTGGAGGACAGGATGCTTCTTGCCCCTCAAGCAAGGGTCCCTCACTGCAGTTGGATTGCAGCTCATAACATAGTGCCAGATTATAGGGGCATTATTGATCACCCACGCTGTGCAAAGTGTGCAGCTGTTTTGCTCTATACCCTCCCACAGACCTTTAGGGTCTAACTGCAAGTCCCTTTAACTCCTCCACACAAGTGTTGATGGTTCGTCATATGTGTTGAATTTGCTGGGAGCCAAACTAAGGCTAGCTTCCAGATTTAACAGTTTTGGATGACTCAGTCTCAGAGAAGCAGCTGCAGGATATTCAGGAATGCACAAAAATGGCAAGCCAATGACAAATGCCCTCAAGCAAGTGACAGGAGTTGCTAAATATGGTGCAGCACCTGACAGGTGAATAGAGATGGTGAGCCAATAACATCAAAATTTTTAGGTGGCTTCCCACAAGTCCTAGTATTCCTGGCAAAAAAAGGTGTCACCCTCGAACTTTATAGAGAGTTACCCTATTATTATTATTATTATTATTATTATTATTATTATTATTATTATTATTATTATTATTATTT
>JAOEGS010001060.1:0-19294 GCA_025447755.1 Corythornis vintsioides | reverse complement strand
ATTTATTATATCATAAAATTAAGAAATTTACCTTATTATGTCCAGTTTTAGCCAATATGAAATAATAATAATAATAATAATAATATTCTTTTCAACCAACCTCAGCTTCACTTTCTGAGGGTCACACCTCCCAGTGGCCAAAGACTGGGTACAAACCAGCACGTCACCTCTGGGGCCAACGTGGCAAGGGCATGATCCTGGAACCCTAGGCTGGTTTGGGTTGGAAGGGACCTTTCAAGGTGTCCAGTCCAACCCCTCTGGAGTGAGCAGGGGTGTCTTCAAGTAGAGCAGGTTGCTCAGAGCCTTGGACCAGGATGGATGGATGGACCAGGATGCCAGAACCTGCAGCAGTGCAACAGGTTGGCTCACAGCACTGGTGTTTCCAAGTGTTGTTGCTGGAAAATGACCATTCACTCCTTTCCCTTGCTGTGGTGTGTGGAGGGGAAAGCTGAGAGACCAGCCACCCCCCTGCATTTCTCCTCTCTTTATTGACTCCAGACAGCTAGCATTTATTAAGTCAACTACCTGGCACCAGCAGGCAAACTCCAAAGTCTACCCTTTCCATTACCACTCGGAGGAGAAAGTCTGCTGAGAGAGATGCCAAATGCACATGGGGGCAGGAATCGATCCGGGGAGGAGGAGGAGGAGGAGGAGGAGGAGGAGGAGGAGGAGAGCAGATGAATCCCCAGCCCTGTCAGGCCAGCACCCAGCCCATTGCATCTCCACTTGGAGCTCTTTCCAATCTCCTCCCATACAGGTGTTCCCAGCCCCATCTTCTGCTGGCCTCGTGTGCCCCCGGTCTGGTTTTAATTGCTTAACAAAGGTAATTTTATTAGAGAGATAAAGATACAGCCCCACACTAATAAGCTGACTTCAAGATATAAAGAGCCTTTCAAGATTGGATTTTTTTTTTTTTCCCTTTGCTCGCTGCTCTTTCTTTAGTATCTAATTGATTTTCTTGACATCTCTTTAGCCTGGCACACTGCCTGCCTAAGTACTTTATCTGACCTTCAGGCACTGTGCCAGGTATTGATCCACTGCCTACAGTGGCTGCCTGGGAGCTGCTCCTCCACCTCTGATAAGGGCTAATGCACCAGCAGCAGCCAGGCAGGAAGGCAACGGCCACCAAAGCTCCATCATCCTGCTCTGCTGACAGGAGCAATGCTGCACTGAGAGCCTAAGCAGGACATGTGTGCTTGTGCTGCAAACTTTTTCCAGGAAATAGTAAAAAAAAAAAAAGCCCTTAAAGTGTTTAGGTCCAATTTACATCACAGAGTTAAAATGAAGCTTTTCTTGCTTGAGCAGAAATAGAAGGGAAATTGAGATGCTAAATAAAATAGCAAAATGATAATTAATGAAGGGAAAAAAAATGAGGTCTCATTTTTCTCAGTGGCATCTCAGACACCCAAGTCAAGGAAAATACTCTGGACATTACAGGACCTTCAAGGCAAGTCAATCAAAGTAAGATGGACCTTACCCTGGGTGTAAGATGCACCCAGGGCAGCCACACAGGGACAGAACCAGGTGGGGCTGGAATCTCTCCAGAGGAGACTCCACAGCCTCTCTGGGCAGCCTGGGCCAGGCTCTGGCACCCTCCCAGGGAAGAAGTTTCTCCTCCTGTTGAGCTGGAACTCCCAAGAGCAACAGACCCTCCAGAGCTGTAGCCAAAGCCCAGGGCTGGACAACAGTCTGTAGACACTCTGCAAAGGGTTGTTCAAGTTGTTCCAGTGGAGTCTTCTAAGCATTTTTTGGTTGGTTCCTCAGCTGATTTCATGCCCCACAAGGATGCAGAGCAGCCAGGGGGTTTTGCTGAGCCTCCAGACTTGGCTGGATGCTCTCAGTGCTGCAACCACCCTTCCCAGCTATTGAACCCTTCAGTCTCTGTAAATCACTGACAATGGATGTGCAAGGAATGCTGCCAGATAAATACATTAAAACCTGTATGCAAGGATAACTGCCCAGAGCCAGCCAAACAGCACAGACAGAGCAGAGCCATGCTGAGAAGACACTGCTGCCCTCAGGCTCCTGCTGCTGCACAGCATGGTCCAGCTCAGACACAACTGCCAGGTATTCTGGATGGCAAAACATGCACCAGAAGATTCTTTGTATGCTCCCTATGTTGGCTCAAAAGAGTTCAAAAGGAGGATGAGTTGGTTTCAGCAGCCCCCCCTGGAAAGGTAGGGCTTAGCAGGAGAGCAAATGGAATTATTCCAATCCCAAAGTCTTCATGAGAGAAAGAAGGAGTCGTGTTGGTGGAAGGAAAAACTTGAGCAGGGAAAATGATGGGTTGTTTTCAAGTGATAAAGGAATTACTACAAACAGAACATCCCATGAATTTCAATCCACAGAAAAATCCCCCCTGTACTACCTTGCCCTCAGCAGTTCAGGAAACATCACATCCCTCATCTGCTCTACAAACTGGTGTCTCCTGCCTCGTTAGTACCAGCCTGGAAAGAGACTTAACAAAGTCCTGTCGTTGCAGCCAGGCCTCCTCTGCTCCCCTTTGAAGACATAATTGAAGTTCCAATTAAGATTTGGTAGATTGATCTGCTATTTCCATCTATTTGGCCTCCCAGGAGCTCTCTGCTGCTTCACATCTCTAAGTGGACCAGGAGGAGGTCTCCCAGACACTTTGGCATGGCACCAGCAGCCCATCTGCTGAGGCAGCTGAAAGGTCTCTGTGTGGAAGGGCAGCAAAGCTCAGCTTTGGCTTAAGACTGGCTCTAAAGTGAAATGCAGCAATGATCCTTAGTGGCAAACCTTCCACCTCAGAGATGTGTTAGGACCACCTCCTTTCCTTTCCTTTCCTTCCTTCCCTCCTTCCTTCCCTCCTTCTTTCCTTCCTAGGTAACAGTTTCCTGACCTGAGACATGAATACTTGCATTTCCCTGTATTTATAATTCCTTCATTTCACCTCTTCATGAACTCCTTTTACGTAACTTGCTCTACTAATGGTACCCAAATCTTGGATTTTTTTTTACATGTTTTATTCTCAGTAAAGCTCACACCTTTATAAAGAAACTCTCCAACTTACCCAGCAAGCCCAGTGGAGTCTGTAATGACCCTGGATGGGATAAGAGAGCCTTCCCAGCTTCAAAAGGGCCAAAAATGACAATAAGCTCTAAACCAGACACTGTTTAAGGGAATTAGAAAGAAGGAAAGACAAAACCCTTCTAGGTACCTATATTGTAAGCATTATAATACTTAGTAAAAACACAAATATTTGTCAAGGCAAAATGGTGAAGAGTTGTAAGGAAGAAAACTGAAACAGATCTGTAGCCACTGCACTGAGCTTGGCAACTAAACACCAGGAACCAAGCAAAACTTGACTTTATTTCCTTTTAATGAGCACAGAAGATTACTGTACAGAAAATTAAGCAGCTTAATATCACCAGGAGAATCCGCTTAATAACTGGATAATATTTGTGCTTCTTTAGAATCTGGGTCCAGTTGGGCTGAAACCACACGGGGGGAGAAGAAGTTTCTCCTCCTGAAGTGAGTGTCCCATTGTAAAAGCACAAGAGGATTTTCCACCCTCTCCAGCGTGGACTGTAGAGGTGCCCTAGCCTTGGATTGACTGGAGGGAGGGCTCCGGGTTAGATGTGATGGAAGAGCTTTCTTGAAAAGCCTTTTCCAGCCCTGTTTCTCTCCCAGTGCCCTCAGAAAAGATGTCTATATCCCTTTCAGGATGACTAAATTTCTCCCCAAAGAGAGCTGGATCCATAAAAGTGCTGGTTTAATCATCATCGACTTAATGATTCTTTTGCAATGTCAATTAAATGGTATGAAAAATTAAACCATTTACAGAACACCAGGACCTTTTAAATTACACATTTCAAAAATATTATTGAAAATCCTGGTTATATAACCCTGTTTGAACTGTCAAAGAATAATGCTGCTCTAACATTTGACTCATTACTCATGCCAATGCTTGTTGGAATTCACGAGAGCTGGCAGCTCTTTAAATACCAACCTCGCTAGAAACGAAGGAATTAGCAGAGTGTAATGAAGAAATTAACCAAATTAGTTGGTGTGCAGCAGGAGAGGGGCACACAGACCTTCAACACCACGTTTCACACCTCTGATGTCACACTGGAGCTCCAATTATGGAGCAATTCTCTGTGATAAGCCATATATCCAACGTGGGCTGCTGCCTTAGGTCTTTGGAAAACACACTTTTGCTGGGGATGTTTTTCTCCCTTTCCTTGGTTTCCCCCTTTCCACTGGCCCTGGGAAACTGCTCAGCTCACTCTTGGGGGATTGGTGGGATGGGAAAATGGAATGAGGGGTTTTATCCTGGATGAATGTGGGATTTCCCCTGGAGGGGAATGGAAATGAGCCTAAACCCAGGCAAGAAAAACCTCCTTTGCTGCTCCTGAGGCAAGTGCTGAGTGCTGCAGGTCACAGTGCTTGTCATGTGAGTATCAGGGGGAAGCATTATCAGCAAGGAAGAGACAGCCCATTGATGGAGAGCAGCAGGGAAAGAATGGCAGGCAGAACATCACCAGGATCATTGCTGGCTTCAGTGGCCAGGCTGCTCTCCAGTCATGCTTTTTAGCAGCACGTAGGAGTCTCGTGGTTGTTGTTGAGCAGGCACCACCAAAACTCACTTTTTTTCCCTGCTAAATCAGAAATATACTCTTGAAATGTATTTATTCCCTCACTCCACCAATTGGGAACTCCAGACTGCAGTTGGGATAGATATCCAGAGGATATTCAGGCCAAATAGCTCAAAAACCTCAGCACAAAATCCAAACTCCAAGTCAAAGTACTTAAAGGCTGCAATGCCAGGTTGGAAGGGACCTCAAGGGTCATCTGGTCCAAGTTTTCCAGGGAAAAGCCCAGTTTGCACCCTGCCAGGAGAAAAAGGGACTCTTGGCTCCTCTGTCCCTGGATTCCCACATTAAACCTGCCCACACCTCCACCGTGGCGTGGAATATTCTTCATGTATCCAGAGTTCAAACCACTCTGGCTGCTCCACTGAGGAGAAACAAGACCTGTGGGACCAGTCGTGCAGCACAGGGAGTGAAAAACCACAATCCTCCAGATGAAATGGCATTGTCTCCAATCACATTGGCCAACCTCACACTCCAAACCACAGCACTGATGAATTCTTTCCTCATAGCCACTTGTGCTGCTCTTCATTCCACCACTGTAAAGCTGGTCCAGGATCACTGGTAATGGGAAGAATATTCTGGAAATATCATTTTTTTAATGGACACTCATGAACTTCAGATGAAATTTGGAAGGTGTGGGGCATTTTTGTGTCCTTGGGGTAACGAGGTATTTGGTAGCTGCCTGTGATATCTTTCTGATTAGTCATTAATACCCTTTTTCCCTGCAAATTATATTTTACAAGACAAGACAGGAGTGTTTAGCCACGAGGGTGGTAACAAGCCACCTCCCAGCAAAGAATGAGAGTGGTTTCTGATGTTAGCACAATTATCATGGCATGATTATGACAAAAATGACCAAATATAATTTGCTTTGTGCAGCTTCACTCTGCCAGGTACTTATAGATTCCAGACAAACAGTATTGGGATGTAAAAGCTGAGGGATTTTCATGTTCTGAAACCCTGCTATGTGCTGAGGTGTCATCTGAGCAGCCACGGCCTCAGAGCACCTCCTCAGGAAAATTCAACTTCTTTTGCAACTTGGGGCCAACATTCTCAACTCTAATTACCTTTTGTTTTTAGGGAGAGAATAGAAAGAAAGGAATATCCCATCAATTATTCACAAGCCTTAACTACGGATTTTGCAGAGGATGGTTCATTGAAACAAGGTGCCTGGGAAACCTCTGCAGTAGCAGTTTGCTGTTGGGACTTCAAACCATCCACCCTCTGTCCTCTAGAAGGTACAACCCTAAGAGAGGCAAAAATCCAGATGTCTCAGCTGACCCTTCCCAGAGTGGCACCTTGGTTCAGTGGCTGAGCTCCAGCCAAGGCTCCAGTGATGCTCCAGGCTCCTTTTCCCTCCTGCCAGTCCTGCCACGGGCTGGCAAAAGAAACCCCCAGAGCAGACTTGTGGGGCCAGGAGATGTAACCACCTCAAAGCAAGATTAGCTGGAACTGGTTTGGCAAGGCTCTTGTGCACCAACCAGCTTGAAAGTGTTTATTCTAATGCCCCACTGAAGCAAACAAAGTGAGTGCAGAGGAGCACCACTGAGATTTCACTCTTCCCAGGGTGCTGTGAAAAATACAGCACAAGGTTCACACCGTGGGAGCTCCGTGATCCATCCAGGCAGGTTCCTGGGCAGGTTTCCATAGCAGTTGGGAGGATCAGCATCCTCAATTTGGAGGATTGTCATTCTCCTCCAGTGTCTGAGGATACCTGCTGACATGCACATGTCATAAGGGATTTCTAGTGTATTCAGAATCAGAATAGTTTGGAAGAAACCTTTCAGATCATCAACTGTTCCCCAGCACTGACTCATGGGGGCTTGGAAACCCCTCCAGGGCTCACAGGGACTCCAGCCCTGCCCTGGACAACCCTCCAGAGAAGACATTTTTCCCCTGTGCTCCCCTCCAATGGATCCCCCTGGATCCCCCCAGCTGGGGCCAGCAGAGTGGGGCAGGAGGCAGCCCAGGCAGCAGCATCTGGGTGTCACCAAAGGAGATCCACTTTGTGCTGCTAATCTCTTCCCTGAGGCTTGGGCTGTGTAACACTAACCCAGATCCCAGATAATGAGCCAGGGAACTGCTTTCCAGGTCACCCATGATTAAGAGGGTAGAGTTGTTAGCACTGATAACAAACCCGTGCTCCACTTCCTAAGTGATTATCAGCACTGGATGGAATCCATCAGTTTTTCTGTGTGTGAACCACTGGATTGTTTATTTTGTCCCTGTTCTCTCGATTCATCTCATTATATAGGAATTAACTGAATATTGCTTGAAGAAATTCTATCTAGTTTGAGGAAAGGGATGCTTTAGTTGGGTGAAAACTTTTATCTCAATGAAGTGCTTCCAAACTAAATATTTGGTAGGTCAAGCTCCATAATCAAAGGTGTTCAGATTGTCAACACACTGAGAGTACTTTAGAGCAGAGTTAATGGAATTAATGCCCCCTGTTTCAGCCCATGCCTAATCCATGACGTGTGCAGATAACCAGATTGAACTGCCATGGCACCTTGGTCTCAAGGTCATGGGTTACACTGCAGAGAACTTCTAGACACCCTTTAGATGTACTTAGCCCAAGCTTAACAGTATATATTGATTTCTAGATTCACAGAGCTTGTGGATGTGTTCAAATGTCACTAGGAATAGCTATTTATTAATTTTTTTTTTTACTAGAAATCTTGGCTATTTGAGCAAATTTAGCAGCTTAACCAAATTAATCCTTCGTTTATCATTTTAACCCAAGTTTTCATCACTTTTTTTTTCAATAAATCAAATTAAAGCCCAATCAGAAGGGAAGTAAACCCAATATTCAGTCTGTTAGGTAAATTAGGCTGTGTCAAAAGCATGTTTTATGGGAAACCACAACCTCATATATTCCATTTCTTCTTGGATTGAGCAAAAAAAAAAAAAAGATATTTCTTCCAGGTACCACGATTCTGGATCTTGAAATCAAACCCATGACTCCTTTCAGACCCTGGAACTCATCAGGTTTCAATCATTGAGACACCAAAAAAAATGAGATTGACAAATAACTGTGAGCTAATGTGAGTGTGGCATCTTGGAAGCCTTGTCCATCATTTGTATGTTAATGAGCACCTGCCTGCAGAGCTGGATTTTGCCTGGGTGTCTCCAGCAGCTGAAATGAACAGGAGGAAAAGACACTCAGGCAAGACTCTCTTCATATAACATCCTAGACCTAGGAGCTGCTGCTCCATTGTCTAAGCCAGTGCAAAGACTCTATTACAACAAAGTTCCTTGCTAAAAAAATAAAAATAAAAATAAATAAGGCAGCATGTATAAGCTGAAGCCATTTTACAAGCTCTTAAAAACTGTGCTATGGGCTAGATCTGAGATTAATGCTTGTGATGCACACTGAAAACCTGTAAAGCATTTATGTAATTGCTAAGCATTATTATTTTTATTACTGTAACAGATGGAACCAATCCATCTTCGTAGATAATATCTCATAAATGATTCATTACTGTTCCTTTAACCTAAAGTCTTTTGTATTTTGCAGATCCATGAGAAATAAGTAGCAGGAGGCTCCCTGGATGAAGCAGCACACAAACTACCTCATGCCTTCCAAATGCTGCAGCCTTCCTCACAGCTGGGCTTTAGGATTTCTGTGCCTCTCACAGCCTGGAATTTGCCAGCACTGCTTTTCAGGGGATGGAAAACACCTCTCCAAACTCCTGGTCACTGCTGGTAGCTTATACAGCTGCTGTGAGCTGCAAACACAGACTAGACAAATGCTTTGAGAAGAGATGGGAATATCTCCTGCAAATGCATGATGGAAGTTTATCATGTGGTGTTCTTGGCTTCAATTGCTAATGAAAAAGAGTTATGGGATAGCACAGAACATCTTCCCTTTGTCCAATAACTTTTGGACCAGTTCTAATCCAATTGGAAAGGCAGGTAGACATCTCCCAGAGATGAGTTTCTATCAGCCTAATGAGATGTGATGGCTGGAAGAGAAAAGAAGTACACAGATGAGTCCTGTCACTGGGAGAAAAGGTTTCAGTGGGAGCTCATCAGTCATCCTCTAAGCCTGGGCTGCCTCTGGCCACTCAGCCACTGTCAGGCCAGAGTCAGAGACAGTAGATGCCAGCTCCTGTCCACTTTACAGCTGGGCAGACCACTGACAATACCCTGAATGAAGAAAAGCTTGTCTAAAAAAAAAAGACTTCAGTCTTTAGAATGCAAAGAAATGTTCATTTACACACATTTCTTGGATTATTATTAAATGCAGTGAGAAAATACAAATCCACCACCCCTACCTTCTTATTTGACCTTGGAAGCATCACCAGCAGAAGAGTTGGCAGAGCCCAGGGTGCCACACTGTGCTGTGGGCCCATGGAGAAGCTGCAGGTCTCCACTGTTCCCAGGGGATGACTGGGGTCTGCTCCTCACACACAGAATGAAATGGTAAAAGCTGTGGTGCTGAGGGCCATGGGGCAGTGCTGGGTCCATGGTTGGATCTGATGCTCTGAAAGGTCTTTTCCAACCTATCCAGCTCCATGATTCCATTTTAACACCTCCTGCTCGACCTACCTCTTCCAGTGTTCTTTGATTCATCATCAACAGCTATTTCTCTGGAAAAGGTGTTTGGAGGGCAGTGAAAATACCAGAACTTTGCCACCAGCCACTTGCACACGAGGTCTCTTCTAAAGAGTTGCCAAGAAGTGACTATTTCCCTTGAGGAACCACATGAAAGCAATTCTGCTGCAAATGGAGCTATCTTTGACTTGAAAAGTATCATGTGGCCTCAGTCATTCTACTCACAAGTAGCTTCAAACTGATTTTGACTCACAAAATAGTACATTGCCTTGAAAGCTTCCCCTTGAAAATCTAAATTCATCTAAAACCTTCATGAAAATTCATGGAAAAGCACAGTTTGCACTACCCAGAAAAAGGAAGCTCAAATGGAGAAGAATGTGTTTTCTAAGCAGCTTGAAATTCCACATCCAAAGGAATGTGGGGCCAGATTCTCCTCAGGATGATGGTGATGTCCTCCTAAAAAATCCTCCACAGAGTGCAGGGTGAAAAGCAAAACCCCAAGTCACTTGGCTCTGATTTGAGGTTTTCAATATTCCACTAGAAAGAATGGCATTTATAAATCAACTAACTTGAAAATCATTTATTTTCCATTCCTCTCATCACAGAAAATCCACTTTTCTTCTAAAAACAACCCCAGGGCTGCTCTTTTTTGCCAACAAGCTCCATTTTGCTCCACTGGGAAGCACATTCCCTGAAACCAAGTGACACTGCTGGGAGCATGAGAACAAAATTCCCTCTAAATCAAGAAAACCCCCCAAAAAGCAGGTGATTTTGAACAACATCTTACAAGTGGCACCATAAAACTTGGACCAACAGTGGCTTGGCAAGTGAAAGGGGCAAAAAAAAGTGATGCTTATGAGAATAATGAGGGAATAATGTGGAAGCAAAAGTCAGGGTTTTTTTCTAGGCATATTTTCAGTGGTGCTCAGCTGTTCCTCTGTTACCACTTTGGCCTCTCAGCATCAAGCTTTTAACTTTGTTACTCAGTTAATTCATTTGCTTTCACATGAGGGTTTTAAATACAACTACCAGCTGTTCACCACATTTCATTTACACTTTGCTAATGACCATGAGGGTTGACAGCAAAGAAAAATCTCCAGCTTTAAAATCCACATGATTTCAGACCCAGGGAGAGAACAACAGTGAGCAGCAGTCTGAATGGATGAGTTTTGCAGCAAAATAAATTGTCATTTCAAGATCCCCACAGCTACTTGGAATTTCATGGCATGGAAGACCACCAGGATTTCTTTCTCAGGCACAAACCAAATGCCAATCACTGAAAAAAACCCAACTCTTACAAACAGGAAAGCAATCTGCAGTCTCTAATATGTTGAAATGCTTTAAAAGGAACCAAAAGACCAAACATTCCAGGAAGACTTTGAAGCCTGAACCAAACTGGGGTGGGTGCTTTGATAGGAGAAGTCTGCAGGTGAGGGCATGGGAATAAGATGCTCCTGACACAACTGGGGGAGGGATGAGCAGGACAGTGGGAGAACTGGGGGGAGCAGAAATGAGCCTTGAAAGCCTCAAATGTACAACTGAGATGGTCCAGCACTGTCTTACCTTCTGGGAGATGGAGATGGGGGGTCATCAGGTGGCCTCTGTTGCAGGAGAGAGGTGGTGATTCCACCCTGCAGGTAAATCAGGGTGTGTTTTGAAGCCAGAAAACAGCCTGTAAGTGATAAAAAAAAAGAGATTTTAACTGAATTCTGCAACATTTAGCACAGAAAAAATTCCCTTTACTTGGCACATTACAAGAAGGTGAATATTTTGTGTAAGTAGGCAGCAAAGTGGTTGAAGCCATGGCCAAGTGTGAGATTTAGGCAGGTAATCATGGGTTTGTTCTGGAGATAACCCCACTCCTGAGCAAACATGTGAAATTAGAAATGCTGAACTAGGGGGAAGGAAACAAGTTACTAAATTGTGCTACTCTAACACTTCCCATTCCCAGAGAACACATGAATCATAGATAAGGCTGAAGATTTGTCACAGCTGTGATTTCAGCATCAAAAGAAATAATTTTAGCCCAGATTTGAGGGGAGTTTCCAGCAAATGTGTCAGTTCAGCCAACAGGATACCAGACTTCTGCAGCAGCTTCTGCAAGGGGAGCTTTCCTGGGGTGTGAACCCCCAGAGCAGCCCTGCTGTGCTTTTCAAACCACCCTGCTGACCAACCTGGCCGAGGGCCTGGGTGACTCCTTGGATGAGGCCAGAGCTCTGAGCTCACTGAGCTTCCAAACTGCCCTTCCAGGGATTGCACTGCTTTTAAACCATAGAACCTGAGAGAAAAGTCAGCAGTAGAAAACCAGGAAAATGCTCAACCACCCGTTTTAACTTTTTATGCTCCAAGTGATGCCCTGAAGTTGGAGTTTTGGGGTGTTTTTTTTTGCTCTGGGAAAGCAGAGTGTGTTTTTATTCTTGGTGCTGACAAAAGTCAAGTTCCACCCTCAGCCCTGACTCACTGGGAGCAGGGGAAGTGGCCTAGCTACACAAGCCAGCACTACAGCTAGAGCTGGCAGCAAAAAATGGCACAGTTTACACTCCAAAAAACTAATAAAACATGAAATTATTCCGGACTAAACAATGTCTTTGCAAGTTCAGATTGAGCTGAGTGGAACAGGTTGGAAACGTGGCAAGGATTGCAAGGCTCACATCAAAATGTTGTCTGCAGAGCAAAATCTTGCATTTGATTCTAAGTTCATTGTCTCACATTTTCAGCTTAGGCACTGAAAGGAAAAAAAAAAAATGCCAACAGCTCTGATTGTGTTTGTGAAAATAGAATTATTATAGATTATTATTATTATTATAGAATAATCTGTTCTTAAACCCATTGTCAGAAGGAAGAAAAACTACTTAGAGTTTTTAAATCTCTCTAAAGAATAAACAGCAATTCCAAAGCCATTGCTATACCCTAAATATAAAGGAGGCCAACGTGGTTCTCAAATGTTTTGGGGTTTTTTTCAACAGCTCTGAGTTCTTTCCCTAACAACCTCTTTTTATTGTGTCTTTCCTCATCAGGACCTGTGCATTCAGAGGGAAAAAAAAGCAGCTTTTTATCAAGGAAGACAAAGGGTTGTCTCAGATCCCTGCTGAGTTCTCCCTCCCAGCCTTCTGCAGCTCAGCAGAGCCCAGGATGAGCCCAGTTTGTGCTGGAATCCAACTGGTAACACAGGAAGGCAGCTCCAGCTTTGGTCCTTGGGGAGAGCTGCTCGGGGAACTAATCTGCTTTAAACATCTAATATCCTGCAGGATGATTTTCAGGTGTATTGTTGGGGATTGATCCCTCAGCTGCTTCACAGCTTGTGTTTAGCAAACACCCTGTTGTTGTTTGGTTTGGTTTTTTCCCTGTGGAAATCCTGCCTAAGAGGTTAAAAGAGGAATTTGTTGCTTGGTTTTGGTTTTTTTCCCTGTGGAAATCCTGCCTAAGAGGTTAAAAGAGGAATTTGTTGTTTGGTTTTGGTTTTTTTTCCCTGTGGAAATCCTGCCTAACAGGTTAAAAGAGGGATTTTCCTTTTTTTCCCCCCCTGCATCAGCCACACAACCCACAGCACAAACTGAACTGCAACCCTTCACTTAGCTCAAGCTGACCTGAGACCCCCCCCTGCATCACCTTCAGCCCTTGCCATCCCCAGCTGCACATCCCCACCAGCATCCCTGCAGCAGAGGGGTGTGGATCAGATCCCAGAGCTCATCCTGAAGGCCACAACACCTTCAAGCCAAGGGGCTGTGGGACCCCCAGAGGGGAGGGGTGGGTGGGAGGACAGGAGTGGCTCTTTCAGCAGTTGGAGGCTGCAGCTTCAGGGTAGAGCTGGTCCCAGACGAGGACGTTGACAGGAAATCTTCTGCCTAAAATAGTGGTTGTTCTTCTACACCTCCCACTGAACAGTGGGTACAGCTCATGAATAGAGACTTTTGAAACAGATTCAGGAGAGATCTGAGGAATGTCTCAAAAAGTCCATATGGTTTTGCCAAATCAAGTCTGCAGAACCGGGTAAATTTAGCCGTGCACTTCAGATGCAAAACTTGTCTTGACCTGGGAGGGAAGGAAGGAGAGTCATGAGAGTCTCCTCACATCAGCCTGGCTGGTTCTTCAGCTTGCTGAGGTCAAAAACCCATGAGTAACACGTTGTGTAGTGTGTGGAAACAGAAGGACACCTCAGCTGCCAAAGAAGAGCAGTGGGAGGTGAAAGCAGCACCCAGACAGGTCTGAATACCCCCAGCCTCACTCACAGATGTAGGTTGAGAGCTCCCAAGTGGGAGCTGGTCCCACCATTCCAAGCTTTCCAAGGAGGAAAAGACACCTGGCTCTGTCCCTGTGTGGCTGCCCTGGGTGGCCCTGCTCTGCCAGGGGGTTGGATTCCATCCCCAGAGCTCCCTTCCAGCCCCTAATGTTCTGTGACCCTGAGACCTTTAAGGTGTTCAAGTCCACCCAGTAGCCCAGCACTGCCAGGGCACCACTGGCCCATGTCTCTTGGCACAAGGCTGGTTCTCCAGACCCCTCACCAAGCTCATGGCCCTGCTCTGGACCAGCTCCAGCCCCTCAGTGTCCTGCTGGGACTGAGGGGCCCAAAACTGACCCCGGGATTTGATGCCCCTCATAATAATCAGAAGAAAGTCTTCTACTGACTGAACTCACTGGTGCATCTAGAAATTTCTGAAGATTTAGAGCACATCTTTCAGTCAGGTGAACTCAGCCATTTCAAATCATGATCCCTGCAGTTGAAACATTCAGGATGTTATTTTGACAGCAGTGAAATCCCAGTATCAAGGAACCTGCAGATGAATCCTGGCCGTGAATGAGGAGGCAGCTTTACCTTCCAAGCCTGCACTTTGACAAGTCCTCCACGTATTAAAAAAGCTCATAATGCTCTAAAAAAAAATCACCCTATGGTTCTGAAACTCTCTTTTTCCTCTTTTCTCTCCTGAAGCTTTAATTAAGTCTCCACACTGCTTGAAAGCAGCAGCAGCCTAATGGGTTCTGAATATTTTCCTACAAACTACCCGTTCAAAATGCTTGAGTCTTGTGAGGCTCCAAACACAAGCTTCTTAAATAATCCCTTTTATTTGTATTAATCTGGGAAAATATTAAGATTCTAAGCCTCTCTAATCAGCACACACTACCAGTAATAAAAAAAAATAAATAATCATAGCTTTTGGGATCTATTTTGGGTTCATGTTCCTGTGATGATTGCATGGGCAGCTATGCAGGGCTCCCCACATGAAAAGAGTTTGCAGCCCCAGCTAAAGCATGGAAATGGGTTTCATCAGCAGACCTTGAAGGACTTTGACAAAGCACTGTTCTTTAAAGAGGGGGAACCTTAGGCTCGAGCAGATCAAGTCACCCAACAAGGTGTTGAGAGCTGGGTTTCTGCTCTGCTAGGGTTTGACTACCTGGAGTAGGTGTTAGGCCATCAAAAAATGGGTTTGTGGCATCAGATGACAAATTTCTTGGATAAGACCAAAACACATCCTCAAAAATTACACCTTGGGAAGGAGAGATGCAAATGTGGTGGCCACAGCACCCTCCCTACTACAGGGTGCCAAACTAAGGACAAAAGGGAGCATAGTTCTTGGCTTCAAAAGCCTGATCCTAGGGTGTGAAACCTCCACATCTGCCACTGTGGGTTTGAAATGGCTTTTCTTGCACAACAAAACACCACCTCCCTTGTTGGGGATGCTGGAGATCTCTGTGGATTGGCCTGGAAAACCTGGATGGGGTTTCAGGGATTTCATTCCAACCCAGCGTTGCAGTGTGTTCACCCCAGCAGAAATCCCAACTGTGTGTCATTTAAGTGTGATGTAGTTGTGCTAGCAACACAATACCTGCAGATGTGAATGCTGTGGGGAGCAGCTGATGGTTAAAACCTCAGAGTTGGATTTTTATTTGGCATTAGGAGAGTGAAGCTGCTGGTGGTTTACTCAAAACCTCCTTAAAGTTCCCACCATGACTTAATAGAGCAGTGCAGGCAGAGCCTGCTCTGAATGCAAGGCACATTTCCCCCCAGAATTGTTTGAAATATCAATTCAGTGCTTAGTTTGCTAAACATTTTGTTTTCTTCCCATTTCAATATTTGGAAAGAGAAGAGCTAGCTCCTAATTAGGAAAACATTCATTGCTGAACGAAACAAGCAGCAGTCCCTTTAATCTGTTGTTCAGCAGCCTGCAATAACTCTGTCTCTATAAATACATTTCTGCTTGCTCTTTTGCATTTGGACTGGTGGCAAGAAATGCTCAACTCCAACTTGAAAACAAAAGACTTCAGCACTGTGTTCCTGAGGTGTGAAGAACCATTATTATAAATACTCAACTCATCTGGGAGCTGACTTAATACTTCTGGTTTTTGAAGGATGGGAAAGGCTTCACACTATTCCAGTTCTCCACCTGACTCCAAGGAATTGGAGTAAAATCCTCAAAGCTTCTTGATTTTTTTCCCCCCACCTCAGCTTCTATCAGGTTTGTAACTCAAAGGTGCAAAAGCAAAGTAACCCTGTTGTAATGCTGCTGTTGCTGCTGGAACTCTGGTGCTTTGCTGGTGGCAGCAGATGCTGTGTGAGCTCATTTTGAGGAGTGTTGAACACCCAGAAGATGAAGGGAAGTCAACAGCAGCTGGATGCACTCAGCACCTCTGCAAATAGCAGCTACACAGCCTCCAGCTCTGAGGTGTTAGGAGTTCAGCTGGAGGAAAATAACAACAGCTCCATTAGGAAGAGACTTTAAAAGCTGTTTAGAGAAGATTTACCTTCAGCTAGGGGTAGTTTGAAATTCCTCCAGGCTAGGCAGCCCATTCTGAATTTCAGTAAGGTGAGTAGTTGGAGGAATTGGCATTTTTGCCATCAGAAAGATGGGTTGAGGGCTTAGTCCAGTACAATATATTTAGGGGTTAGTCAGCTCACACCATTAGTAACCACCCCCCTTGGTCTGTAGTCAACACCACACACCAAGCCCCTAGAAAATTCTGCAGAAAGAATGCCTGCTAATTGACATTAGTTATGGGAAATGGAAACATTAAGGGTGTAAAAAACTCTTTGGAACTTGAGATTTGGCTGGGGCCTCATTAAGTAATTTGCTCTTTGGATTAATGAGCTGTTAATATTTCAACCCAGCAGCAGAGGTGGCTGCACGTGGCCTGCCAAGAGGTTTGAGGGGCTCCAGAAACTGAAGGCAGCCAAAAGTCCAGCAAGGGAAGTATCCAAACTAGTGTCCTAGAGGCAGAGAATTACAAGTGGGAGAAGCAGCTTGCAGGGATTTGCATTGGCCAGCTGATGAGCTTTCTGGAAACATTATTCACAAAGGACAAAAGGTTTCTGAATCCCAGGGATGATGCCATTCCCTATCAGTTTAATGCAGACAGATCCAGTGGAAAAAATCAGACACTGTGACACCTCCACCCCCCTTCTGCATCCTGATCTCAGGCTGAGACACACAGGTCTCAGAAAGAAAGAAAGAAAATTTAAAAAGAAAGAAAATTAGAAAAGAAAGAAAATTAGAAAAGAAAGAAAATTAAAAAAGAAAGAAGAAAAAAGGGGGAAAAAAAGAGAAAAAAAAAATAACAAGAAGAAAAAAGAACCAGGAAGTGGAGGAGTAAATGGCAGTGGTAGAGAGAAGAGATGTCTCCTTCCATTTAGAGAAGCAGACATACTCTTGTAATTTAATGGATTCTAAGGACTCCAAGATATTTACTGTCTAGCCATGTAAGTACATTCCAGCTCTTGATTTGCTTTTAGCCTTGAAACCAGCCATATATTACATCAATGTGATTCTTGTTTGTTGAAATAAGTGAATAATTTGGGGAGTATATTCAATTCCCTGTTTTGACATTCCCTCCTTCCATCTGTTCTCAATCCCCACCAGATGCTGTGGGAAAGCTGCAGCTGGAAGGCCATGGCCAGTTGGATGGGTTCAAGAACTCCCACATCCTCCTGGATTTCTCCACCTTAGATTGAAACCATCCAGACAGAGCTGGACCATCTCCTTTTGGGTTTGGGGCTGCACAGTTCCAGGAGATTTGAGGACACAGCTCAGTTCAGCCAACTTAAGAGCTCCCTTCTGCCAGGGGGTGCTGCTTTATCCCCCTCACAGTGCCCCCAGCATCCCACTGGGACTTGCCTACGGTGCTGGTCCATCCTCAAGATGAGCCAGCTGGGGGGACTAAACCAGCAGAAACCATCCAGATTTTTCAGAGCATGGATTTCAGAGCATGGAGGGCTTAAAACTCAACTAGTCAGTGCAAACAGAACCATCAGCCCTCTAAATCCCCATCATACTGACTTGAAACAAAACACAGCAATGTTTACTCCATTGCCTTGGCGTGGGCTGGTTTGTTTGCAGTCAAACCCTAATTTATACTGGCTCCTCACATATTGATATGTTGAGGAAATAAACAGTAAATACTATTTCCAATCCATCTGTTTCACTTGTTAGAAAACACCAGTCAGAGGCTTTTGCAGGATTGTCTTTTTTGCCTGTGTAAAAGCAAAGAGGGAAGCAGGTTTGTGTTCCACCTGGTGGGATTCTTTGGATGAAGGAGCACTCCAGCCTGACTTCCAGACCTCCTGCCAGAGCTCTGTGGGGTTGGCAGTGAGTGACAATGGTCTGGAGGGACCTTTTGTTGCTCACCTGCTGAGTGGAAGACATTCAGCTGGTGCATAAAGAAGATTTTTGCCTTGGAATCTTCTTCACAGCTAGAAAAAATGGATTGATCTAACATTTGCTGTTGAAAATGCAAGCACTGGACAGCTTCTGTGGATTGCTGACACTGCTCTAAGGGTGAGACCCAGGCTGAAAGGGGGTTTAGAGAAGCACAAGGCTGAAGTCAAACAGCCTGACAGAGCCTTCCCAGCCATGTCTGGCTGTACCCAGCAATGCTGTCTCTCAGCATGGACTGCATGAAGCCCTGCAACAAAATCTTTACGTAGAAAGCCAACAGAGAGCAGTGAAAATGTGAAAAACTCAGAGGATTCCAGAGCTGGCAGGATGGGCACCCAGCTACCAGAGAGTGAAGGTGGGATGGAGAGGGTGGAATTGGCCTTTTAGATTCAGCCTCCAAGCAGACAAGGCAGTGGAGCCCAAGTGCACCTGCTGGGACTCGTGTTCTGCCCAAAGATGGAATTGTCTGAGGGGAAAAAATGACACAGAATTATTGTTGAGCCTGGAATAAACCTTTGAGATCATCAAGCCCAGCTTAGTCCAAATTCCTCCTCTTCAGATTGTCATTTCTGAGTTTCAGTCATTTATTTCTTACACCATGAACTAAGAGGGGAAACCCCCCTGTGAAATGAGCTGGAACCAGCAGCTTTTTAGGTTCTGTTCTGCTGCTCCCAAGACCTGGGTGAGCAAGTCAGTGGCTTTTTGAAGGCATTAAAAATGTTGGGATGGATCTGAGTTTCAGACTTCAACCCCTGAGGTGGGCAACTCAAACCAGCAGAGCTGCTGCTGAAGCCAATAGCAATATTTCAGAATCACTTTTTGCCTCCCTTTTTTTTTTGCCAGTAGCAAACACCAGTGTGATTTGTGTGATCAAACCTCACCAGCAGGTCTGAGATGCTCTCCAGATTTCTGCTGCTGGGATACCTGGCTGGGTTTATTTTTGTGACCCTCTCAGTGTAGATTGGTCATGGTGAGAAATGCTGCATTTCTTTCTGGGTCCTCAAAAGTCAACAGCAGCTCTGTTTTTACAAAGGGTTTAATACACTCTTGGCTTTTTGTTTCATTGCCAGCCCTCTACCAATGGATTAAAACACAAAACCAAGCTCCAGCTGCTTAGCCTTCTAAATTCTGACACCTCCTTCCTCCATTTGGGACCAGAGGCTCTTTCTTTTTGTCTTTCTCTAGACTGAAATCCAATACTTGTGTCTGCATCTGCTGCCTAAAAGCCATTTCTCCCCAGCCACAGCCCAGCCCCCTCGTGTCTCATTAAGCACATTTAGATTTGGCTCTTAAAATCCTACCCAGTGTTTCATGGCCAGCAGTAGTGCACTGATGAAAGAAGCACTCTGCTCCTGGGCTCTGGAAGGACACCTGCTATCACCCTGTTATTTGGGGGGGGAACTCAAAAAAAAAAATCTTATTTAAAAATAAAAATAATAAAAAATTAGTGCTTTTCTATAGCAGGCGATTTAAATT
>JAOEGS010001059.1:173374-200578 GCA_025447755.1 Corythornis vintsioides | reverse complement strand
AGGGAGTGGAGATCTCCCTGCTGAGGAGAGGCTGAGAGAGCTGGGGCTCTTTAGCCTGGAGAAGAGGAGACTGAGAGTGAATTTAATAAATGTTTATAAATATATGAGGGCTGTGTGCTGGGATGAGGTGGCAGCTGCTTCTCATATGTGCCCTATGATAGGACAAGGGGAAATGCATGGAAGCTGGAGCACAGGCAGTTCAGCCTCAACAATGAAAAGGAACTTCTTTAGTAAGGGTCACAGGGCACTGGAATGGGCTCCCCAGAGAGGTTGTGGAGTCTCCTTCTCTGGAGATTTTCAAGACCCACCTGGATGCTTTCCTTTGTGACCTATGCTAGATTAGATTCTAGTCTATGGTCCTGTTCTGGCAGGGGGGTTGGACTTGAAGATCTCCATGGTCCCTTCCAACCCCTGACATCCTGTGATTCTGTGATCTCTGTGGCAATACCATAGAAGGTCTCCAGATTATATTTCTAAAGTGGTCACTACCTAGGCTAGATTTTGCTTATATTATTTCCTATTTCACAGTCATTTTTGTTGATTTCTCTTGTAATTTTTCTCAGGTCTTAAATATATTGAATATTAACTTTAGAGTTATTAAAGTTACATCTTTAATTCATGTGAATAATGAGGTACTGTAAAAAAGAATTGATCTTTTCTGGGAAGTCATCAATATATTACAGTCTGAACATAGTTCTAATTCAAAAAAAAGATCCATTATTGGACATCCAAGCACAGTATCTTCTTCCCACCCCAGCACTTGTGAGGTCAATGAAGATTTAAGGCTAGCACTGCAATGAGTTGTGGTCCACTGGCAGAGTGGGAGAACATTTTTGGGACCAAGAAACTTAATTTTTACCTTCCTCCATGGAAATTATATAGGAAAATCAGTATAATTTTCAAACTCACGTATATAATCATTAGGTTGGTTATAAATATGATTTAATCACACTAAGAAACACTAGGAATTTTGACAGTTGATTAACAAATAAAAGGTTATGTCTTTTGTGTGCATCAGATCTTAGATACAGTAAAGATCTCAGGTACTTGCAGTGTTGCTTTCAGCATTTGTGAGACCTCATCTAGAATGTTGCATCCAGTATTGTGTCCATACAAGAAAGTATGTGATAAACTTGAGTCAGTTCAGTGAGTTTTCTTCAGCCTGGAGAAGGGAGGGCTTTCAAGGGAACCTAATTGTAGTCTTCCAGCAATGAAGATGAAGCTAGACTCTTCACAGTGGTGAACATTTGCAGGAGGAGTGACAGTGAGCATAAAGAGCAAGAGAGTTTGAAACAAGATCAAAGGAAAACTTTTTCACCTTCATAAGAGTCAAGAGGTGGAGCACTTGGCCCAAGGATGCAGTGCAGTGTCCCTCCTTGGAGGCTTTCAGATGAGAATGGATAAAGCTCTGAGCAACCTGATCTAATCTCAAAGCTACTTTGTGTAGGAGATTGGACTAGAGCCCTCCTAAAGTTCCTTTTGACCTGAATTAACCTATCATTTTATGAGGAATATTTGTTTCTAATCTTATTTCAGTGCTTCAGGTAATGACAAAAAGCTTTCACCTGTCTAATAAACTCATAGGCTCACTCCACAATCTAGGATTTAACTTTCATTAGTAATAAGAGGAATTTAGTTGAAAAACTAGCTTTGTAAAGGAAAGGGATGTAGGGCTGATTTGTGTGGATAATGTGAATATATGTCTATGCAGTACAATGGAATTCAGTTCAGAATTCCCTGGTCAGCACCAACCAAAGGCTCTCCGAAACTGGAGACACTAAAGTTAAAGAAGCATGGTGAACATGGAGCTAATTAATTAACTGAGAGATACGAGTGATAAATTCAGAACCAGGGTCATGCAAACACTATTCTATTTTTTCTGAGTTGTGAGGCAAGCTCCCATGCAGCTATCCCTGCACAGTTGTCAATGACAGCAACTTCCACAGAGGTGTTCATCTGCTTGGGGAGATGAAACTGGATGAAACACAAATAACACTGCAGAGAACTAAATGCACACCCACAGAGTTTGTTATGGGAAACTTTAAGTCATTTGTGACCCTTCTCACAGCAAGTAATATTACCAGGCCTTTTTTTACAGACTTTTATAAATATTGTGAAGTCAACTGCTACTAAATGGATATTCTTAATTAACAATACTGTCATTATGCTGAGAAGTCAAATAGCCATCCTCATTTGAAACATTTGGAATTGGGAGATTATCATAGAGACACTGCTGAATATATAAATAATTGTTTAATAACTTTATAAATATACCTCAATACACAGAAATAAATTTTTGACTGAATTACCAACCCCAACAGCAGAAAAAAAAGTAGCTTTCATGACATGCATACCCAAAAGTACAAAAACTGAGCAGAAGAAACAACACTATTATATACAAGAGATTTTTGTTTCTGACCATAAGCCAGCATCTCTTGTCTTGCCATTGTCCAGAAATAGGAAATTAAATAAAATGTTCTATTAACCTTTTGACTCCCACAAAAAATCAGGGGAATGTGAACTTTAAGAGGATTTTTTTCTAAACAATTTTTGTTAGTATTGCAGAAAGTTTGGGTTTTTTTTAAATTAGTTTTACTTTGAAATGAAAGAAAGCTGCTGCTTAAGTAATGGGTTATGCAATTTCTTGTAATTGTTACTGCTGTTTAGATCCCTGAATTATTAATAATCATAAGTGTCTGAGTGTTAATTTTATTTAGCAATTGCTACAGTGAAAAAGTGAACTTAACAAAGAGATGAATAATTATTATTTTCTCTATTATATTCTGCATTAACTTCAAATTAAGGATAAATTTATATCAATTTATATTTCAGGAAACTGCACTTCTCGTTTACTTCTTTTTCTTCTAAAATTAAATCAATGTCAAATACCATGCTAGGAGGCACTGTATTGCTAGAAATGGATTTTTAATTCCAAAGCACTGGTATAAATATTAATTAGCATCAACAGAAACACTCTACAATTATGCCAACATGAACATAATCAGGATCTGACCTATTCTTTTAAAAGATGTAAAGCTCATATTGTAATTTCTTTTGTCAATAGAAAAGCCATTGCCCAGACCACATTTTAATTAACCACCCCGAATTCTGTTTGCAGATTCAATTAAGAAAATATATTATTCTTCACTTCTTATCCTAACCTGTTCTTCAAAGTTAAAATGCACTTTGATGAATACATTATCAGTTATGGGCTCTGAGTAACTGTTCTAGCAGATGTTTGGACAACATTTTGCAATTATTAATAAAACACATTACTGTTAGTAAAAAAAAAAAGAAAAAAAAAGAAAAAAGCATTGCATTAAAGTATTACACTTAAAATAAGCACAGAACTGGGGAAAGACTTAAGTGATCATTTACATTTTTCTCCTCAGTTCCCACATTTAGTTTGCTGTATGAGAAATAATAGCCCCATATAATCTGTATAATATCATATATTCCTGTCTCTAGAATTGCTCTAATAGATAAAGCCAGAATAATCAAAACCAGAAATTTAAAAGCTTTGATTTACTCATCAGAGTAACAGATGCGATGTTCTGTAATTAATGTATTTATTCCTAAACAAATAATATATATTCATTTTCTTTTATAGAATCATAGAAACTCCTGTTGTGAGGTAGCTCTGGAGATCTCTTTTTCAAAGCAGGTTGAGTTATCCATCAAAGAAAATGTGTGAATAATCTGATACTGTGAATTGATGGGAAAGCAGGGCTGTCACTGAAGTAGGTCAGGCCATCTCTGCCTGTGTCTGGCTGAGTCATGAGAACCACCAAGGGTGGAGATTTCCACCACTTCCATAGGTAACCAGTTCCAGAGCTATACCACACTCCTTGTGGAAAAGTTTTTCCTTCTTGGCAATTTGAAGCTCCCAAGGTGCTATGTGTGGCTGTTGTCCCTTACTACACCATCTGCAATAACCAAGTGGAGCTTGGGCTTTCCTGGCTTTGACAGGACTTGCTTCAGGTGATTGCAGGCTGTTATGAGATCACCCTTCCCTTCTCTAGCTAAAGAAGCTCAGATCCCTCAGCCCCTCTGTTACATCCTGTACATCTTGACAGCACTCAGCTGAACTCTGTCCAGTCTCTCAATATCCCTCTTGAATTGGGAATCTCAGAACTGAATGCAACATTCAGTGTGTAAGAAGTTCCCTCGGGCTGCTGGCCTTGCAGCTCCTGATACAGTGCAATATTAATTTGGTTTTCCTCAAGATGTGTCCAGTTTTGGGCCCCTCACTACCAGAAGGATGTTGAGGTGCTGGAGTGAGTTCAGAGAAGGGCAACGAAGCTGGTGAAGGGTCTGGAGAGTTTCTCCTCTGAGGAGAGGCTGAGGGAGCTGGGATTGTTCAGTCTGGAGAAGAGCAGGCTCAGGGGGGACCTTATTGCTCTCTCCAGCTACCTGAAGGGAGGTTGTAGGGAGCTGGGGGGGTCGACCTCTTCTCCCAAGTTCAAAATGCCAGGACGAGGGGGAATGGCTGCAAGTTGTGCCAAGGGAAATTTAGGTTAGATATCAGGAAAAATGTCTTTCCAGAGAGGATGGTTAGGCATTGGAATGAGCTACCCAGGGAGGTGGTGGAGTCCCCATCCCTGGAGGTGTTTAAAAACCGTGTGGCTGTGGTGCTGGGGGACATGGTTTAGGGACCCTGGCAGTGTAGGGTTAATGGTTAGACTTCATGATCTGAAAGGTCTCCAGACAAATGATTCTATGATTGTGTGACAGCATGCTGCTTGCTGTCAACTTGGTGTCAACAATAAGCCCCAAGTTCTTTCCATCATTGTTGCTATTTAGCCAGTCAGGCTGCACCCTGAGTTGGTGTGGGGTTCTTTTGCCCCAGGGGAAGAGCTGTGGACTCCTTGTTGAAGTTTTTGATGCTGGCTGCCTCCCCAAATTTATGCAGGTCTGTCTGGAGAGCAGATGTGTTGGTTTTTTTGACAGCCACTTGGTTGATTTATTATTGTCATCAGATTTGCCAATGGTACCGTTTAATCGAGTGCTGTATGTTTATGGCACACTGTAGTATGATACAAAGAAAAGCCTTTTACCTTTTGTGTGGATATTCTGCCTTTTCTTGGAGTCCTGGAGGCTTTCTTTGGGGTTTCTTTGAACAAGCCTTTGATAGTTACCAATACACTGTATTAACACATTTCTGTTTTATCTTCTACTTTTCATGTTCACTATTTGGAAACTACATCAGCATTTGCTTTCCCTGCTGTTCTAATGCATGAGCAGATGTCTTTATCTTAATAGTGATTTTGACACTTCTCTTGGCTAAGTAACTTTTGGCAAAGTAGATTGTGTAAGCAGCTTACTACTTGTGAGTAAAATAATCATAGATATCATGATGTTGACAGTGAAAGAATTCTCAAAAGCATCAATCTGTCAAACTTTGGATCATTACCAGCAACAATATCAATATTTGTCCTTTAATAATTATCCCAGTGTTATAAAAACTGATATAAATAACAAACAGTTATTTCATTGCATCTTCAGGTAAGTAGATCTTTCTTAGAATGAGAAGCTACATTTACAGATGCTTACAATGGTGACAGTAGTGCCTGAACTTTTTCCCCAAGATGATAAAATAAACCAACATGTTTCTGAAAACAACAGTTTGTAAAATCTACTCTGAACTGCATAGTAATTTTTGAGGGTAAGTCTGCACATACATACGATCACAAACCTCAAAATATTATCACAGGAATCCCTCCTTTCACAGTATCAAATCACTTACACAGTTTCTTTGTCAGATACCTCAACAAAGTCCCATCAAATATGCCAGAACAGACAACTAGGATTATACTTATTTCCAGTTGTTACTCACAACCACGCATTAGCATCTCAGCTAACTAGTATAATATGGTGATATTAACAAAGCAAAGTGTGGTGCAGGTTGGCTCAATAAAGACCATGCAGATTTAGGATACAGTACTTCTACAAAGCATGTAGTATTTGCATTTCAGTTCACGTTCAGTAACACTGCCACTTATTTCAAAACAGGAAGGGAAGAGGGTTAAAAAATGTGTAATGTTTTATGATCAGTTTACAGAGGGACCATTGTCTTTTATTGGTAGTTTGTTCTTATGCATTTCTTGTGTTGTACTAGGAATGCCTGAGGATCTAGGACAGCAGAGAACTTGGCTGACTGTATGGGGACTCACATGCCTATGAATTAGCAATGTTGAACCACAGATTTTATAAATAAATTATGTCTTAAACAGAATAGAAAATACAGAATCATAGGATGTTAGATGTTGGAAGGGACCTCTAGAGATCAAGTCCAACACCCCTGCAAAAAGCAGGATCACCCAGGGCAGGCCACATAGGAACAGATCCAGGTGGCATTTAAAAGTGTCTGGAGAAGTAGACTCTACAGCCTCTCTGGGCAGCCCGTGCCAGGCTCTGTCACTCTCACAGTGAAGAAGTTTTTCCTCATGTTGAGGTGGAACTCCCTGTGCTTCACCTTGTGACCATCACCTCTTGTCCTATCACAGGGCACCACTGACAAGAGACTGGCCCCTTCTACTTGACACCCACCCTTCAGATATCTTTAGACATTAATAAGGTCCCCTCTCCCAGTCTTCTCAAGACTAAACAGCCCCAGTTCCCTCAGTCTTTCTTCATAGGGGAGATGCTCAAGTCCCTTCATCATCCTCGTAGCTCTACTTTGTTTGCAGTGTGAATTATATGATAGGTGCTGCCTTGCAAAACTGAAATGTTTGATTTGAAAAGGAGGTAGAACTTGAGGAAAAGAGAAAACAGTGTTAGAGTGTGCTCGTAAATATCTTGTACTAACTAAAGACTAGTTGTCAGCACTAATTAGAACATCAAGAGTTAAATAGCAAGCTTGCTTTTCCATGGTTTCCAGTCCATGATAGTAGCTATTTCTCTACTTCTACAAACAGAATTGGACAAATAAATTATACCCGGGATAATTTACTAATATTTGTGTAATCATTTCCAAATAAAAAGAGAGGCACCCTGTCCCAGAAAGTTTCTGTAAAAGCTTTTGAGGTTTTGATGTGACTCTAAGGAGATCTGAGCCTTGTGATAGTTCTAACCAGACTTATCTGTAGAATGTGCCTAAAATGCTTCTAATCTCTATTTTCTTAGAGCACAGATAACCCCTTAAAGACAGCAAATGCTAATCTTCTGCATGATGCAGATAAATAAAGTTTTGAAAACAAATCTTCCCCCTGTTTTCTATTTCCTCTCAGAACCAGCCTCTCCTTCCAGCTGCTCTGGAGTCCAACAGTTTGCACTGGGTTGCAGCAACCTTCACACAGTCTCCCTCTGGGTCTCTAGGAATGTATCCTCTCCTTGACCTTTGAGGCTTGGCTGAAAATCTGCTCCTTTGCAAGAAGCAAGCCATGTGCTTTGTCAGGAGTCTTTCAGTCAGCGTGCAGACACTGCAACCTCCTCCTTTCCCTCCCCCCTTCCACCTGACACAGACTCACACAGCCAGGAAAAGCAGAGGAAGTCTTTCTTGCTGCTGTTGTCACATGCCCTTAAACAAGATAAGAAAAATACAAACACCATAAAATAGAGGCTAAGCCATGAGCAAAAAACTTCAGTTTTGTCATCTGTCATGACAGCAAAAAGCACTAGAAATTAGAAGCACTTTGTAGAGCCTCCATTTAATAATTTCAGGCTCAGACATGCACCCTGTTCATTTTCCTGCCACGGTTAAAACCCTAGGTGACACCTGGACTCATCAGCTCTCCTTAGGCCCTGGTTTCTGGGGAGAGAAGATGCATGTAAGTGAACCAGAATGGTTCAGGTTATGCTCACCTTTCAGAGTCTGGATTGCACCAGCGTAGTCTGGAGATGAATGTACTTGTATTAGACAATACAGAAAAGATCAGATGGATAAATCTTACAAAATAATTAAAATGCACCCTGACCTCTCTATTCATGTTGTTGAATAATATCTGTCAGCTCCTAACACTATTAGCTGTTGTCATGGCATCTGACTGCCTCCCAAGAGAAGAAGAATAAGGAGATAAGGGTATATCAGGGGCTGGAGAAAAAAGTAGAGAGAGTTTTTCAGCCTGGGAAAGAGAAGGGTCAGGGGAGACCTTACTGTGGCCTTTCAGAACTATAGTAGTCAAGTTAGAGAGGGATTCTTGACCAGAAGTGTAGTGATGGGAGGAGGGGTAACAGTTTTTAACTGAACAGCAAGTAGGTTTAGATCAGATTTTAGGAAGAACTTCACCGGCACAGGTTGCCCAGAGAAGGTGTGCATGTCCCATCCTTGGGAGTACTCAAGGCCAGTTTGGACAGGGCTGTGAGCAACCTGACCCAGCAGAAGGTGTCTGTCCATATGGGCAGGTTGGAACTAGATGATCTTTAATGTTCCTTCCAACCCAAATTATTCTATGATTCTATAAGATAATAAAATACAAAATTAACTCCGATTTTTGAAGATGGAAAAGATAACATAAAATTAGAAAGCTTATCCTTCAGCAAATCTCAGTGAAAGAGGTGCCTGTTAGTGAGTGTGGGTTTTTGTAAGGACCTGAAGTTATTATGAAGTTCTCACCTGAATCAGGAACAGTCTCTGGTTAGATGCTAGGAGAGAAAATAAGCAATATGAAGTTAACACTTTTGGTAATATGAATAACTTCCCCATAACCATACCTCACTTTCTTTTTTAGACTCTCGTCTTTAGCAGCATTCTGTCAGACTTCAAATCCTCCATCATTTAGGGTAATCTATACAAAAGCAAGGAATTCCAAACTCTCTTTTTTGCAGCTCGTTAGCTTCTGCTTTGATTAATCATGAAAGACATCACCACTGATTCCCCATGACCTATGTGTATGTCAGTCAAGATGCTGCTGCTCCCTGCTTCTCCTTGCCATGTGTTTCATGTTGTCTAGAAACAAAAAAGATCACTTAGATGCATCAAGTCTTCACAGCATTGTCTTGTAGAAAGGCTTTCTCCTTGATGATGCTTCCTACGGATACACAGTAAATTCTTTCTGAAGCTACCATGAAAATCCATTCCACTCTACTATTTAAATCCATGTTAGGAAATATCTTGGCAGACACCAAGTCATTCATGTTCATGCCCAGAACGTCATTGTATTTTTCTATAGAGATTTTCCATATGCCATTGATAGTTGAAGTTTTGGGGTTTTTTTTTCACTAAAAATGACTATGGTACTGCCATTATCAAACCACTGATAGCATTTATTATGTATGTCAGGTTGTATCAGCTTTTAATGAAACAGATTTCCAATTCCAGCTGTTGCATTATAACAGCATTTCATAATCTCCATAAGCATGGTAGTACTTACACTAAAAGGACAGCTGAAGTGCTCTGGATATACAATACTGAGAGAAAAGAGTACTATACTTTTATAAACCTATCTCCCTCAATTTCTCCATCAGACTAGGAGAGTCTCTGAAGGCAATATTAGGATATCACAAATCCTTTTGGCAGCAACACCTGGAAAAACTCTAGAAGTAGCTTAATTTTCTGGAATGAAAAAAAGACTCTCTTGAGTCATCCATAGTATTTGTTACAACTCATCAAAGCTCTAAGTTTTAACTCAAGCTCAAAGCTAGGGAGAGGATGTGGATTAAGATGTCTTTTCACTCAGGAACAAAAAAGGATAATACTACAAACTTACTGTAGTTACTTCATAACTGAGGTCCTATAAAATAAATAAATAAATGCATACATGAAAACATAAAGTCCTGAAACAAAGAAGTAATTATTTGGTCTAAAAACCGTATTGATTTTCCAGATTGTGTTACTAACCTCTGGTCCTATTCAATTCATTTGGGTGTTTTCAATATCTGTTGTTTGTATCCTGTATTTTTAATTCTGATGTAATATTTCAGGGCATGAAAAGGCTTTTTTTTTTTTTTTCCAGCATTTTTTTGCTAACCTCTGTTGAGTAATGCTCATGTGTATTTCATACTTAAGTATTTCACCATTACAAAAGCACAAGAAAAAAGGGAGGAAATTTCGATTGCTTAGAAAATCTTGTCCATCTGCAGCTGTTACATGGACTGTTTTGTTTTGTTTTTGAGGTTTTTCTCATATGTACAGTGATGTAAGTTCATTCCATGGTTTGGAAAAAATGAAAATATTTAGATAAGAAATACCAGTTTCAGGAGCACCACTTGTATATCCATGATATTCCTCTGGAAAATGTAAGAGTGACAAAATTAATTTATTCAAAAAAATAACACAGGAGTTAGTGGATTTAGTAATTGCAGGGCATATTACAAGGCAACTGTGAAATATTTACCCAGCTGAAAACCTCAATCATATTTGTTCTTCGAAGTTTTAATCTTTTTTTCACCTTATTGCATTGAGGAGCATTTAATTTCATAAATTATTTTCATTTTACTCATATACTTAGTAACATTGAAATGAGACATTTTTTTAGTTTTCTCATCATATGGAAAATTCATGAAAATGTGAGAGCAATGCAGTGGGTGGAAAAATATTGCCTTCTCTCATAAATGTGGCCAAGAGAGACTCAGAATATTTACTAAAATAATCCCAGAATGCAGCAATACTTTCAAAGTTGGACAGGTGTTAAGTGTTCTGTTCTGTTGATTGGCTAGCCTTCCTTCCACAAATCCAGTATACCCCTTCTCAAGGTGATTTTAACTGTTTCTGTCCAGGTTTTCAGTGAGCTACTTCAGAACAATCTCATATTTCTGAGATTACTAAATCTCTTCACTAACTTTTCACCCAAGGGTATCAATATCCCCCACGTTTGCAAGGAGAAATCCAGTTATTCCTACACTTCTTCAGTTTTTTTGGTTCTAAGAATCCCAGAGTGAGCCTTCATTGATATTTTAGCTCAGGTGGCATCTTTTGAAGCAAATTTGAAGGGTTCATTCCCATTTAATGCTTTCATTCATATTAGGGACTGGTTTTGTACCCCACACAAAATGGACTTAGGAGTGAAAGTGAGTAGAAGGTGAACTTTGGGAAGCATCCAGTCCACAGCATGACTAGAAGTAACAAAGCATTAAAGCCTCCTGAAATGTGTGACAGTCAGAACCAGGACAGACTGTTCCTTTTTATTACTCTGCCAATATTCATCTGTTGTACTTGCTAATGTGGGTCCAGCTTCCAACTGGGCTTTGACTTCAAAGTCCATAACACACATGACACAGAACCAAATCCTAAAGTGATTTAGGCACTTAAAATGTTATTTAAATGTATATAGGACTTAAGAATGTGATCTTCTTTGGAACTTATGAAAATGTAATTCATTGATTAACTGCATCTTTAACTTGATGATCCTAGAGGTCCTTTCCAAACATAGTAATTCTATGATTGAAATGCTTAAGTATCTTAAGCAAATCAGCACCTAATATTTTTGTGCTGCAGTTCCAATTTCTTAAAATAGGGATAAATAATAATACCTAGTTAGAAAGAATCTGAAGAGGATAAATATATTAAAAATGGTGAGCTGCTCAAATGATGGAATAAGATGGTTGAATCAATCTGTAACATAGATTGCTTTCATATCACAGATCAAGGTTAAACAAAGGCTAAAGCTCTGCATGCATGATTTGCAAATGTAGTTATGCTAATGGCATGATGATCCTAATTAGATGATCAGCTGCATATCTGACGTCTGATAATAAGTCCTAATGTGACTTGCTAATCAATGTCAGATATGGGAATAGAATGTAGAATTTCTGACTTGTGAATCCATGCACTAATTGCTGCACCAGCCTGCCTCCTTGATGCCATCTTTCACTTCAAAATGTACTATCTGCTGCTTGTAATTGTACCATGCATTATTTGAACATCTTTTTGTAGACACAGAAACCGTTAAGACCAGAAAAATCCACTATAATCATATTATCCAATTTCTAAATAACAAAGATTAAATAATTCCTTGTCATTCCTCCATACTGTGATATTATTTTTTTCTTTTTAGTATAAATTAACATGATCAATCTTAATTTTTGACACTTTTTTCAGACTTCTAGTTTTGATTTCAAGATTCCAAATGGTGGTGAATTCGTCACTTGCCATGAGAAGAAATGTCAGTTATTAATTGCTCTCAATGTAATGAGATGGTCAAAAATAAGGTCAAATTCATCCAACATTTTTTAAAGTTGCAATTAATTGCCAGTTTAAATTGCTCTGACCTGCTTTCAGCCACAGCAATATTTTTTTATTCCCTTAAATGCTGGATTAAAGATTCCTACATCTCAGATCATAGACTGTCAAATAAAGGAAACTATGGAAGAAAACAAATCACTTTAATCACAGTGCTTAATTCACTGTGGGAAGTAGTTCAGACAGTTAAGAAAACAATAGAATTATTTTAGCTTCAACTGTTTTAGTTTTAATTTAGCAATATTACAGTTAAATCTCAGAAAAAGAACTATTAAAAAATATATTTAATAGTGAAACTGAATCATTTGATTGGATTCTTTTTTCTTTCCAAGGGACAATCTCTGTATTTTATACCTGAAGAGCAAGGAAAAAAAGGAAAGAACCCTTTTTTTTTTCCCTGAATCCAAAGTGTGTAGTTGTCAGCTGTTTCTTTGGGTTTTGTCGACACATCAGAAAATCGTCTTAACGAGTTGGATTCCCATTAATTAACTCACTGGAATAAATACAGCTGTCAAAGCAAAATAGGGTATTGTGGAATTTCCAAACACAATAAATCATTACCCCTTCAACAGATGAATGTTAGAATTAATAAAACTGAAGCTGACATGACAACACACTGAATCTGAGCTTCATTTATATAAAAGTACTACAAGAAATAGTACCAACATTTTATGTCAGGATGATGCTTATGTATAAAATTGCTATCAATTGAAAATATTCATATTAAACTGAAAAATAAGAATTCAGCTTTCAAAAAGACTGAAGAATGTATATTTTCTTCTGGATGCATAGTACATGTGCAATAGTATGTGCTAAAAACAAAATAAATGAAAAAAAATATCTGTTAAACATATAATGTATTTAATTTTATCTCTACAAAATTAAATGTTAATAGATTGTGGCCTAATTGTAACATGTTGTATTATTTTTCATCTTATGCAGAATTTTACTGTGGGGAAAGGGAAAACAGCAAGATGTTTCTCATTAAATAAGTGCATGTTTGCTGCTGCAGCTGCAGCTTTGGCTTCATTTCATAGTTTGAGCTCTCAAAGGGCATAGAAAGGAACAGTAATAGCCACTGTGGCCCCAAACTTATCACCTCCTAAATACAAATGGAAAATTTAGGACAGGAAGAAAATGAGACTTAGTTTCTCTTTTACTAAAAAACTTTCACTAAAGAAAAAATGAATGGTAAGTTATATTATTAAACCAATGCTAGTGAACTAAATTCTAGAAAATAAAATAACTTTTCAGCAATTTTTAAAATGTCCATTTTTTTTTCTCTCACTGTAATAGGCTTTTTAAATTATCCTTTTCACCAGCAAAGCTTCAATAATAAACTATACGAGCAAAAGTTCATCTCTCACTGAGGAAAAAAAATGCCAAGTTATCATTTTGAATATGTACACATGTCTACCAAAAGATTCCATCTAGATAGCAGTAATATCCACAGTTTAAATCATGGAACAATATAAGAACATTAATTTATTATGAACTTTCGACACCTCACCTTTGGTTTGCATATGATGCCATTCCTCCTGGGATGAGTAGAACAGTACCAGACAGACAGAAATCTGCCCAAAGTGGGAGCTCTATGAGATTGAAGAAAATGTTGATTTACAAAGCTAAAGTAATTGGAAAAAAAAAAAAAAAAATCTGTAGGGAATTTCTGAAAAGTTAGGGAAGGGTAAATTTCTGCCTTTCTTTTCCCAAATACAAGATTAATTTCTTAGCATTTTTTCCTAATAAAAACACATGAAATAAAATAGATTTAAAAGCTTGGCAAAACAAAATACTACAAATAAGTGGAAAATTGAAAAGAATGAACTACAGATAAACAGCCTTAATCACAACTCTTAACTGTATACTGGAAAATGTTCAGCATTACAAGATTAGTTTCTAATGGAATGGAATGAAATTATATATTAAATAATAAATGAGCAACTGGAAAGTAAATTTTGAAGACCCTGGAAACAAAAATTTTATTTGTTTAAATAAAAAGGGGTCAATAAATTTTCCTTAGAGTTAAATCACTTTTTGTCCTGTATTAACATATTTTGTAATTCAAGTGATTGATATTCTAGTGAAGGAACATCTTTGTTAGGTTCATTATGATCCAGTGTGAAAACCAGCCACATGCATCCTATCATTATCCTCCCAGTACACTCTCAGCCAAAAGAAAAAAGATCTGAATTAGATTCCTAATATTTACAAGGTTAAAAAAGCAAGCATACTTTCAAATTTATATCTCCTGACAAATGAAAAAAGATGACCCATTTTAATTTGCTACCTTCTAGAAAATCCCCCAAAGGCAGAGACATTTCTGCAGGAATTAAACAAAATCATTTAGTCCGTAATGAAAACACTGAAACCATTGCTTACTTACTAAATTTGACCTTGGTGCTTAGTGATACCAAAAGATGTAATATCTCTTTTGTCCACCCATTATAAACACGCATCAAATATTGCAGAGGGAGCATCTGGTTTTAAGAGGCACTTACTTTGGAATGACAGATTGAGGCATGTAATGTACTAAAGTGATATGTTTTGATTTCTATTACTGGCCTTCACAATTATCATCAGTATCTCTACAGTGTGTTTTTCCTATTCTGCCAAACAAACCATATTTCTGTTAATTATATGACTAAATTAGTCATTCTAAATGTAATACCTCCTAAAGCCATCAGCAGATGTTCCCTTTATAATCACTGATGTCACTCTGTGACTGATTGAAAGGGAGATGTGAAATGGAGTGCTCTGAGTAAATGCTAACTTTGGCATTCTTCATGGCTAACTTTAGCTGTCGAACAGTGCAGCATCTGGCCTGCCTCAGTCAAACACACTGGCTCCATAGACACTGACACTTCCAGAAGGAAACTCAACTTGTTTAAAAACACGCAGAAAAAATGACCCTGTATATTATATCTTCACTGTCTACAGAGACAGCCTAATTGCACAGCCCAGGTGAAATTGCTGCCTTTTAAACTGCAAATGTGTGAGACTGCTGCCATCTTTTAGCTGAATGTGGTGACAGACTGCAGGTCAGAATCAGACCTTAGTTCAGGTGATACTGGTTTGTGTTTCTGTAAGATCAGAAGCATCTCCACATGGTAACTCTTGTCTCAGACACTTCCACAGACAACCTCACAAGAAAATGCAAAAGTGACGTGAAGTCAAGGGCAAATATTCTTAGATGATATATAGATATTCTTAGATATATAGATATTCATTCTTGTTGATGGTTATTTTGAAGTCAAAATCAACAATAATAAAGTGAGATATCACTGATGAGATCTATATAAATATTTAATGCCATACTTTCAAAATAGGGAGGACACGGAGCAGAGAGGCAATGGGAAGAAAGGGTTTTACTTGGACTTTCAGCTGCATCCTTTAAGAATAACATGTCTTTTCTGTTCTCTTCCTTTCTGCTCTATCAATCTGCACCACAATTTACTACTGAACGAGTCTGCAGGATAAAAAAAAATAAAAATACTGTTTTCCCTCTAAATAGCTATCAGCATGTTCTTTCTCTATAAATCCTAGTGAGATCCCTTGTGGTGGCATAACTGTTAACAAATACAGAAAGTGATATGGAATAGCTCCATTTCCTCAGCATATTAAAACTACAGTTGTCAGCATTTAATGTCTCTGATATCCTTAACCCCCTACAAGTTGTAGAATTAGCTAAAGCTTTGCCTCCAGGTACCCCATCAGGATGCTCCAATGCAGAGATTTACATTTAGTGTAACTCTCTAGGAGAAAAATATCTCTTCTGACATACTTAATGCGTCATAATAACTGCAAATTTATTGTAGCAAGCATTAACCACTTTTTTCTTCATACATGCCTGGAGCAAGGAAGAAACATCACTATTACCATAAGTATGCTACACTGAATGAACAAATATGCAGAAGCCTTACTGCAGACTTCAATCATTTACATTATTTTTAAATGATATAATTTTAAAATATGTTCTTTTTAGAGTCATAAATGAGAATGGAACAGATGGTTAGAGCTTAATTTAGAGTAATTTGTCTATTAAAATACACTACATTGCCAGTGAGTCTTCATTATAACACTAACTGATTACAAGGGAGTTGTAATTTATGGGTTAGATGGAAAGGTATTGGACCTTTAGGAAAAGTTTACAGTCTTAGAGGAGTCACAAGGAGAAGTGAACACAGATAAGCATTTCAATATAAGATTTTTGAAGATAAAATGGGAAAAGCAAGAAAGACTTGAATTAAAATGCATGGTCTTTTCAGACTTCCCAGTGCTCCTAGACAGAAAGGATATTTGCATGCACAAACAAAATTAGCTTCTTTAGATCATTTTGTTCATGACTTTCTTAGTTCGCATTAACTTTTAACTGTATATCAATATAGAAGATTATGTTTTCACATTACAGCAATGAAGACATTTTAATAAGTATTTTGAATAAGCAAATGATGCATATTAGAATTTATTGTATTGTTCTCTGTGTTAAAACAGTATTTAAAACCTTTTCCTCTTTAATGCAAAAGCCCAGTAAGTCTGTTAATGTTTTCAGTCTCTATTAGGATTAATTTTATGTTCATTATCTATCTTTAGGCAAAGGAAGTGAACAACAGGGAGGCAAAAAGTACACATGGGATCTAACAGCTTGGGTTAATCAGAGTTAAAGGTAGTGTGAGGGACTTTAAAGGGACATAGAATATAGGAAGCTGCCCTGGTTTGAGTGAGAACAGCACAATTCTGTTCAGTGATTTTTCTTTTTAGTTCAGTTCTTCTAACCAACTGTCTGAAGTCAGCAGCCTGTTTTCCCAGGCAGTGTCTGCTTCTAGCAGTGAGAACACCCCATGTTCAGAGTCAGTACCAAGGGTTGGGGTGCAGACCAAGGCCACTGCTGGATCTTGTGCACCACATTTGGGGTGAAGAAAGTAAAAGGCTGCACCTGCAGGGAGAAGCAGACAGGATGGGTGACCCCAAACTGACCAGTGAGGGTTTCCATCCTATATACCTCACACTCAATATAAAGCAGGGATCAGGAGGGTAAAGCTCTGCTCAGCTTGGCTCAGGTTCTTTTCCAGCTTCTTCCTTGCTGCTTCAATGGCTGGCATCTGAGGAGGACTCTGTCCATTCTGCCTTCGATCACAACCTGTGTGCTCCTGAATCTAATACTAGAATCCAGTTCCTTAACACGTCTCGGGTCTGACACTGGGCCCAGTCTGGCATTCTCCCAGTGCCTGTTCCACAGCTTCAGTGGTGATGGGCATTGTGTTCGATAGTGGTTTTGCATATATTTGTATATATTCCATTTTTATTATTATTCATTTTCATTAAAGCTGTTCAAGGTTCCTTTTCTAATCTCAGAGTCTCTCTCCCTTAGTCCCTTTCTCTTCCCCTTTAGGGAGGGAGCAAGAGAGGTTAACAGAGAGCAGCTGTTACAGATCTAAAGGGCTGCCCTGACTCTAAACGGTGACAGAAGCATAAGTTTCTTTCAGAGAATATTCACTGCTAATATGGTCAAAGTAGCACTAAGTGAAATAAATCTTTTGAGTTTTCATATACCTTCCACATGTCGAGGTTATTTTCTATTCCAGGAAGAAGATCCCTATAATATTGTGCCCAAAGTACCAAAAATTTTTGTTTAATATTTAGTGTTTGTTCAAAGAGTGATGAGAATAAACATAGTTACAGATAAAATTATGTAGAAAGTAATACTAAATCTTTTGCTTGTATTGCATGACTCTACATTCATATATATATAGTCATTTAAATCTATATGTCTATGTACATATAGAACTTCTTGTTTGAAAATGCAGTGCTCATGTCTGGTTGTGGACTAACAGCAAGAAGAGAACACTGATTAAATATATTAAAAACTGCAATAACATGTCAATCCTAGAAATATGCAATCATGACAAAATATTAGAATTAACTAGGGATGGTGCTAGGGCAACAAGTTCATATCCTCTCACTACCCTGAGGAAAAGCAAAACCCTAACTCCCAGCTCCTAAATGAGAGCCATAAACACAAGCTTCTGAGTAGTTTATTATTCTCCATCTTTCTTGTTGAAAGATTCTCAATCAAACAATTCACTGGGACTAAAGCAATTATGGTTCTGTCTGCAGTGGTTAGAGAATTATTTTAATGTGTCATTGAAATCTGATGTGTCATGCCAATTAATTGTATCAAGCTTTAACCATTTTCTCTGGCAGTCATACCTGGAGCAAGGAGGAAACAGAAGTTTAGGACAGAAGAGTCCTAAAGTCTGGTTTGCTGCCAGCACCAGTTAAGTATTTTTTCCATGACTGAGAAATCTCCACAATCCAAAGGCAGTTAGAACTAGGTTATTGACGAATACATGCTGTGCAATGTTTTATTTTCTAGTCTTATATGAATGCATTTTATCTGATGTAAGCAAAGTATTCTGCTTTCCAATATGACTGTGTAAATTAAAGCTTTGCTTAATTTAGAAGCTCACAGACAGATATTACTAACATGAAATGGCAAAAAAAATGAAATAAAAATTCATCCTACAGTGATACAAATTTGGATTTAAACAAAACATGAAATATTTTTCACATAATTTTGGTTTTAATTCGTAACAAACCCCTCATCCTGGATTTTATAAAGCCATAAATGGGAAGGAACAAGATAACATTGTATGATTTCCTCTTCTCAAATTTCTCTGAAGCTTGCCAAATAAATATCTTCTGAAGCCTGATCCAAAAACATGAATAAATGTCTAATAATCCCCATAGCTTCTATCTAACTTATAAAGTGCATTTTATATATATCAGTAGATATGTTTTATCTTTTTGTGTAATGTTGAAGCAATTAGAGAAGTGTGAGACATGGGTGATGACATTTGGGACTACAGTAAGAGAAACCATTTGCAGAATGTTATATGTAGTGTGGACTTTAATTTTCAAGTAGAAATGAGTAAAGAAACACAAACAAAGCCCAAACACCAAAACTGCATTAACTAAGAAAAAGACAGTTTAAGATTGTTATGAATAAAAATTCAAGTCATTTCTTGGTATGCATAAATTATTTTTCTAAGACAATGTTAGAACCTTTTTTTGCGTGTTTGTATATGTGCATAAAAAGCAAAAGAATCAGAAATCTAGCCATATATCCCAGTGTAATCATTTTAGAGTTAGCATCATAGCTTCCAGCTGGTCACCAAATACACCCCTTCCACCCTGATATTTTGGAGGAGCAGTCTTTGTTTAATTTTATTCTAAGTTGGGCCCATGAAAGGAAGTCTCTCACTGTCAGATCTGTTTCTCCCTGCAGCTACAAAGAACTTACAGCAATTAGCTGTGACCTAAACATCTGACTTCTGGGTTTCCCAAGTTCTGTGAAAGAAAATTCCATCCTAACTATTGTTACACTGTGATTGTGTTATAGGTCTTCCTTGCAGTATATCTAAATCCTAGCTTTAAATGAGCCATTTTATTATGGCATGAAGTCCAATAAATCTACGTCTCCCTACCAGGAAGCTACTGGTCCTGTCACACACACAGGGCTCTGACTTTCTCCATGGTGGTGTTCATATGTCTTCCCTTCTTATCTGGAAAAAAAATATCTTCCACCCTAAATTTGAAGTTCATTGACCTTGGCTACCAGGTGTTGGTTATCATATATATCCTTTAGATTAGATACATATATATACATACACATATATATATTCCTATAAAGTTATGCAAATACTTAAAGATTAAATTCAAGTAACATTTTCAAGCAGTAACTGCACGATAAACTGAAGAGTTCAAGCTGCATGGCAGACAATAAGCTGTAGTTGTAGCTATTTTAGTATTCTCCCAGATTTTAACACCAATAAAAAGTGTTTATATGCTATCAGTACCAACTAAGACACAGTGTTCCTTTAATAGTCTCATCAAAGATCATGTTGGGTGTTTGTCAAATATCACTTGCTTAGCTTCAACTGAGCATATGCAATGATGTTTTTGAAGCCTGTGCTTTCCCACATAAGAGATAATTTCCTAGGAAGTACTTCTATATTTAAAGAGAAATAATTAACATGAAGTGTATTAGACCACTTCCAGAAAGAATGAAAACATCATCAGTATTGGTCAATAAATTTAATAGAAAGCATACTCTGTGAAAGAAGCTTGATATCATTCTGTGACATGACTAAAGCTATTCAAAAAATGAACTGTTAAGTTTAAATGCATTTAGGCTTATTTTCTAGATACACTTGTCTTCAATTAAAGCCTTCAAGGTACACTGAGCTCCTCAGATGGGAAAGACTATATTTTCTTTGACAGTAGGTTATGGAATAGAAACTTTAGAAACTCAATAGAAACTTTTCTTTGCCCTTGAAAATGCTTCCTGTTCTTTTTCCTAATTTAAGTTAAAAATTAACTTCTAAACAGAAGACTATATGCCAAAACTTTGAGCTGAGCACCAGAAGTATCAGTAGCTGCACAAATCTCACTAAATGAAGCTTTCTATTCTCTGTGTACTCAAAAATGTATAAAGGCCATTAATGAACATTACATTGAATGGATTAATAGCTTCTGCTCCAGGATTTATAAATAAATCTCAGTCACTTGATGTGAAACAAGGTACCACTGACTGCATTCCATGACCTTCAAATACATTTTCACACAGCTTTCACTAAAGCCTTTAAAAATCAGCCTACACACTTTTAATGACAATTGATGTACCTCTGTAATGTACATCACTTTAAAACACTTCATGGGGCTCTGAAGAACTAAGATAATTGAAAAAGCCAACATAAAAGTAAATTCTCAAAATACCTCTTCAATGACTGTGCCCAATACACAACCTATTCAAATTACTGTGAGAGATGATAGTAATGTTAAATTTTTCTGTTACAAGTAATATCAAATAAATCAGAAAATATTTATTTATATACTCCATTTTTAATTTATCATTTTAAGATATTGTTTTTACTTACATTTGGATGAAATTCATCTGACTGACAACATAATTGGTAAGTCATAACTCATTCCCTAGGAAGAGAGCTGTGGTCAGACTTCATTCACCTTAATACAAAGTTTGAGGATAGGTGCTTAACACTTAAATGCTTCTAGAGAAAAATTACACTGGGTTCTCCTCTTCTGCATAGGCTATAAGAACATCATTGAGATCCTGGCAACACAACAGTATAAAATTTGGGATTTGTTCAAGTGTCAGAAAATTAATTGAATCACTTAGAAACTTTTGAGCATGCAATTTAGTGCTTTCAGAACTGTGCTAGCTGCCCAAGTGATAACTGGAAGGAAGAACCTAGTATAGGGAATAATTTAGGTTAAGAAGCTTGCAAATCCCACCACTGTAAGATAAATGGTCTGACTCATGTAGCTTTTTAAAGCTATTGCAGAATGTACACAAGGTCAATGGGTGCACCTAACAGCTTCTTTTCTAGCTTCAGTTTGTTTCTGTTGTTTTGGTTTTTTTTTTGGTTGGTTGGTTTGGTTTAGTTAGTTTCATTTTATTTTTTTCCCCTAGGAGCAGTACCATTCCCTAGATGTCTCTGCTTTTTAATACAACTCCAGCTGCCAGGCTTATGCTGAAGTGCTCAAAACTTGAGATCTGAGATGTCTTTGCAGCTGACTTGTATCTATGATGTGGTGGGAGTGATGACCTAAACATTTTCTGATTCATCTTGTGTGTCAGGCAGCCCTGAAAGCCTACAAAACAGAGATAACAGTTGGCAAGCCTCTGGAAGGTGAAACAATTATTTGAGGTGTACTTCATATAGAATCAGACAGAGCAGATACAGCATCTACCTCCTTGCTTCCAGTGCTCTCTAAGCCTGTTTCATTGATTGGATGAGAAATAACCCACCAACTCCAAAATATCATGTTAAAGGCATGTACTTTATCAGCCTCTGAATAAGACATGCTACTGATTAATTTCTTTGACCATAGTTGGATGTGTGTACAGTATATTGTGCACAGTGTTAAAGAGGACGTGGCTAAGCAGGAAGGGAAATTACCTCTTTATTATTCCTATATGCATTGGATCAGAAAGAGGTCCCAGGAAGCAGAAGACAATTTCTACTTCCCTGAAAAGGAAGCTTTTCCTAGAAACACATAAATTCCTGGAATACATGGTATTTAATCATATTACTCTAGCTTTTGGACACCCTGTATTCTCCCAGAACAGATACCTATGAAGTCCCCTGAAGAGTGTGAGCAGGATAAATAATCTCCTCTACTAGAAATCTCATTAATCAGCTGGTACATAACTAAATACATCCTTACCATAGCAAACAAAGAGGAAACTTTTCAGGTCTCATTCTACTTCAGATTCTTTGCAAGAAAAGAATTCAAAAGACATAATAATAGTACAGCCTGTTTAAATTAATATTAAAAGAAAAAAAAGATTGAAAACCTCTGCATATTTTGAGCTGCAAGGTACATTATTATGTACATTACCATGTAACAGTGACCAAATGCCCAGTGCTCCTGCAAATGCTATTTTTCAAATGGGGAAAAAATTGTCTCAATGCACAAAGTTGTAAGAGGGAAATGTCAGCTCTGGGAACAGAGAAAACCTCTGCTTGCAAAAACACTGCACTCTGCTTAGTGAAAAAAAAAAAAATATGAAGAACTAGTTAGCAGTTCAGAAGTAAAGCTTAGGAGTTGCTACAGACTATTAAAATAAATAATATACTAAAAACTATGGTCAAATAATAGTAAGCATTATGTAGAAACATAAAAGATTGTCTAACCTATGCCTGGCCAATTTCTGGCAAGTCCTCTCTTGGTGTACTACATCCTATTTCAGATACATTCATTCAAGAAAACTATAGATTGGCAAGACTGCATGGTTAGGTGCATCCTGAGGCCACACTACTTCTAATTCCTGACATAACTATATTTATATATGCAATATATATAGCACAGGCCTGTTTGACTTGGTTTGAATGGACAGAGAGCTACACTGATAAGCTGCTAGGGAATGAGTGTCCAACCCCAAATAAAGCATACCTAATATATTGTATGTGTGAATTGTGTAGTTATCTATAATGGACTACATGGAACAGAAAATCAACATAATATTTTCCTTAATAGTGTGCAGTTCTTGACTTGCAAGATTTTTGATTGTGCAGCTCATCAAAACATTTGTCTTGCAGATAAGAGCCTACCCTTGACAGCACATTGCCATTTGCTCCTCTCAGAATCAGTGATTTTGCCTCTGTACCTTGCAATACTAACAGCTCATGAATAGCATCCAGATTTACACTAACACGGCCAAAAAATTATTCATGAAAAGATCATCATAACAACAGATTCAATTCAAGTATTTCCAAACCTTTGCATTGCTGCAGCTCAAGGTCAAGAAACAAACATTCAGTGCACTGAAAGTCTGCAGAAGAGCACTGATGGAGTGAAGGTCAGCAAGTGCTTATCTCCTCTGAGACATAATCCAAAGAGCCACAAGTCTCTCTATTCAGATTCAATTCCATCTTTCTTGAATTCTTATAATCAAGCTCAAGCCTATCTTTTTCACATCCCCAGATATGGTATTCTTGCCCATTGGCAAATTTCAGACATTATCTCAGCTTTTCAGATGACATTTCCACAGATTATTATGCTGCAAAGCCTTCAACTTCTAGTGCTCATGGTCTCTCATGTGGATATCATCCAACAGTTAATCCCCTCTTACAACCTCTGAGGAATTGGAAATATCAATAGAATAGCCTGGAGCAGGTTCTGGAAAATTTCTCAAGTCCCTGAAAATATGGCTCACAAAAAAACCCCAACAAACTAAAACCACCACCACCACCAAAAAAAAAAACAACAAACCACAAACAAACCTCCCTGTCCTCACCAGCTGTTCATCCCTTTGGAAAAAAAAATATTTCTTTCTACAAAGGAAAGTTAAAAAAATACAAGTTCATTTATGTACCATGGGTTGATTAATATCACAGAAAGACTAATGACTGAAAACATATATAAATGTTATATTTACAAGAGGGTTACAGCTTTAGCTGTTAATCCAGTCTCATAAAGATTGACTTCCAGCTGCCCCCAGCAGACTCACTTCTTGATGTATATCCAGGCTTCTTGCAGTTTCTTCTATTGCTTTTTAAATACTCCTTTTTCTCTGTCTTTTTTCAAAGTTTTGATGAGTTGTTGGGGTCCACAGGTTACTGCAATGTGGATGATGTGACCATACTGACACTGTGTGTGCTTATTCATCACAATCCTTCTCACCCAAGAGTCTTCAAAGGGTTTCATGTTTGAGCTGTTATCAGTGGGAGCCACACAGACATTTATGTCTTCAAGGTGTTTGGTGCTAACCTAGTAGTTCTTACTTTACATTGTCTTTTCTAATACTCCCACACAAAGCCAAGTGATGGCCAAGATGCTTCTTGGTCCTTTGGAGGACCTCTGGCTGGCTGCCACTGTTCTTCTGTGGGCTTCAGACTTGTAGTGACATTATTGAGTATTGATATACTAGTACTACATATTTCCTACTCTATTTCCTCCATAAGTGGCTTTTTAAAGTAACCTTTATTCTAACCTCACAGCACAAAAGTCTCAATATCATGGATTGTAACCATTCAGGTAGATTTGGCAATGCTTTTTCAGTCATTTTCTAATGATTCTGATATAAGACTCTAACTCAAGTTGTGCAGTAATGCCAGATGTGTTTTCTGAGCATCTTAGGTATCTACCAGCAACAGCAACTGCTAGTTTTAAATTGCTTTTTTTTTCCTAATTTGTCATTGAAAATTATGCTTTCACTCTAATCACTCTTCAGGTTAGTAGCTTTTTAAGGTTAAGGCCATTACAATTATTTCCTTTTTTTTTTTTTTTTTTCCTTTAAAATATCTGGGGTCTGAGCAATTTACAATTTACTTGAAACATATCTCACCAGTTCTAGACAAATGGACTGAAAATGCCAAGAGTTGAAATTATGTCTTTTTTGATGACAGCTACATCTTTTTTTATTAACAACATTAGAAACAGTCTATGTTTTTTTAGTTTTACAGACTGTGGGGAAATATTTCTAGCTTTAGCTTGCCTATAGGTGTACCAGTTCCTTGGTTTCCTTGTCTGTTGGTTGTGGGCTTCTTACCAAGAATCTGTAATTCGTTCACTGGCTTCTGAATGAGTTTATTGTAGATGAAAAATACTTGGCCTCACTTCTCCAGTCTGATGCTGCAATTTACTGGAGTTCTTGGCATTAAATTGCACCTGGCTCCATCAACCAGTGGCAATTGAATTTAGTCACTGGTCTAAAAGCATAGTTGCAAACATAGAAAAAGAATCACTGTCACTCTTCTGGAAAACTTCATCCTCAGCGTCTCTTAGTCTTCTAAAGTTACAGTGGAGTTATCCTTCCCTTTACTAGAAATCTTTACAGCTTTGGTAATTGTTACTTATCTTTTCCCTCTTCAGACAGAAGGACTTCAGAGGATAAAGTTATTCTCTCTGTTACACATTGTACTTTATTGCCGAATTATAGGGCATTTTTCTTTCTTTCTGCTTATTGTGTTCTACATAATCTACTTCATAACAAAGTACCTATATGCCAGGTCACCCTGATTTTCATGGCTTGAGTCCTTGTACTTTGAATTTATTATTCATGTAATTATGTTTGCTTGAGGCTTGTTACTTTTTTATTTTAATTTAATGTTAAATCATTGTCTTGGTCCTTTTACTAGTGATGTATTTTAATGTTGTGTTGTCTGGAATGACATCTCGTGTACAATACTGTCCCTGGTTAAGAATTTTTAATATATTCAAAGTTACGTGTGGATATTTATTTCTCAGCAACAAGAAATGCTTTTTTAGCTGCTTGATTGTGGGTTGGAGCCTGCATAGCTCTATACTCCTACTTGGTGAGTGTTAATAAAATGGTATGATCTTAGATCCACTTCAATATAGATGAGGGACCCTGTTGAGAACAATCCTTGCAGAGGTATTAATTACCTGGCACCATACCAGAGGGGTATTGAAGGCTGGGTCTGCAAGCTTCCCTGTGCTGCATCCACACTAGGGGTCAAATTTGCCAAATCACTGATTTGTACCCAGAGCCCAGACTTAAGAGCAGCTTTGGAGAATCCCTTTAACTGCACTACAGATGTATGTAGGTAAAGATGCCTGAAACTAAAGCACTATATAAGTACATTTCCCAGCCTTTTAGGTATTTGTATAGTCAATAACAAGTTGCTGACTTACCCTTTTCATATTTTCTTCATTTGCCTGTCCTAGACACTCATTGTTTTTGTACACACCAGTCCTGCTTCCCATTCCTTTCATGTTTGTAGAGGTAGGATTTCATCTAGAGCTTCATCATTCCCTGTAATCTCACGCATTCCATGTTACCTCTTGGGTTTGTTTCCAGTGCTGATTTGTCTCCATTTACTGCATTCTCCTGTTTGCTGATGCTTTTGCTAGATTGAGCACTGTCACAGTGCTTCCTTTACTGTTTGCTAGCTAGTAACATGAACATACGTATCCCTGTAAGAGTAAAAATAAGCCTGACATATGTAGGCAGCTAAAGATGAGTGAGTTTAATTTCACTTAACCTATCAACTGTAAGTTACAACAAAAGCTATCAGGACCACTTTTGCAGAGGCTCTTGAATTTTTTTCTGGTTAATGTAATATACTGGTCCCACAGACTTGTTTTTCCTGTTCCTGTTGTAAGTGGAAGCACTATATCTTATAAATCCATGTTTACCATGACCACCTACAACAAAGCTTCTTGTATCCTGGGCTGCATAAAAGGACGCTTGGCCAGCAGGCCCCAAGAGGGAGGTGTGAGTGTTGTCTCCACTTCTGGGGTTTCCAGTACAAGCAAAACATGGATCTGTCCAGGAGCAGGTCCAGACAAGGGCCATGAAAATGTTCAAAGTGCTGGAACAACTCCCGGTGAAGAATTGAGAGAGTTGGGGTTGTTCAGCCTGAAGAACTTTTTCCAGCCTTTCAAGACATAAATGGGTTTATAAGAAAGGAGGAGAAAAACTTTTTACCAGGGTCTTCAGTGACAAGACGAGGGGCAATTCACAGATTCACAGAGTGTCAGGGGTTGGAAGGGACCTAGAAGATCATCTAGTCCAACCCCCCTGCCAGAGCAGG